>CAUYQG010296299.1:0-47488 GCA_963574415.1 Tarsius wallacei
GGGGGGGAGGGCGATGGGATTAATGGTGATAAATATCTGTCTGGGGATGGGAAGACACCTCTTATCATCAAGGGTGCCTGAACGAAGCATTTTTGTATGCCTAACCCCTAACTGTACCCCATAATACCATAATTAAAAAAAAATTTTTTTAAATTAAAAATTAAAAAATTTTTTAAAAAAAGACTATAGACCAATCAAGATTTAGCTTGAGTTGAAAGCTGCTTCACCTGATTCTGCTGGGCTGTGTGGAAGAGGAGTATGTTTCAAAAGGAAATGAGGGCTTTCATTAGGAAGGAGGAAGAGAAAATGAATCCTGGGTAACCAATTAATGTGTTAACTACCTAACTGAAGGACAAGACTGAACCTGGAGAATGGTGATGGTAAAGAGGGAAAAAAGACAAGAGAATGTTGTTTTGCCTCTCAGAATCCATCCCTGCCTAACCTAGATTCTTGCAGAGGAAAAACAGAGATTTTCATAAGGTCTTTCTGAAATGTTATGCCACTAAGCCCATGCAGGCTGCCTCATACCCAAAAATGGCCCATAGAATCCAAGGCCAAAGAAACTCAAACCCTTTAAGCTGCTATAGAACTGCTTTCCTGATTAGCACATGAATCTACTTCCTTGGCAGTTGTGATGTTGTGTGTTGGATACTATCACTTCAGCACAGGATCTAGAAAACTAAAGCCTTTTTGGTAATAAAACCACCTGGAATTATAAGGTGGGCATTATAACAATGAGAAACACTATGAATAATGAGAAGATCTTGTATTTTAAAGGGGTCTTCTTGAATCTCAGTGAAATGAGATTATACTTCATTTATGATTTATCCTTACTTCCAAATGGATTTGAGGTAGTCTTCAACATTAAGATACATATAAAATAGAGTTTAAAAACAACTAGGAAAGAAGAGAGAAGGATGAAGGAAAAAGGTAGAGAATAAGTAAGAGAAAGCTCTGTAGGAACTTTGGGGTGGAGAATGTTTCCCTTAATTTAATTTTCAAACTTTTAAAAGTCTTCAGCTGAAATGTAGCCAGGTTTCTTGTCCTCAAGCTCACTAATTTGCTCTTTAGCAATGTTCTTTCTGCTATATAGCCAAAAGGATTGGAAAGAAGAAAGACAAACAGTATCTAAATGAATAATGAGTTCATAATTCAAAGTACATGAAGCAAGATACTGTTGAAAAAGGAGAAGGCTACAAGGGTGCTCTGAATGAGAAGGAATTCGATAGGTGCATCATACAGGATCCTGGTGTTGCAGACAATAGTCAGACATTGACTCCTGCATATAAGCACTCCCTCCTTGAGTCAGAAAGAGTATTTTTTCACACTAACCATCTACTTCCAAAATGTAAAATTGATTATTTTTAATAGATGGAATATTTGTCATCTTTCTGAGAATATTGACTGTACTTCCAAAGTCCTCTTTTCTTTTTTTTTTCCCTAAGCATATATTCTTTGTTGAAGTTTGTGCTTCTAACTCATGGTCATGGCTTTCTTTCAGTGTTGGGCGATTCCTGGTTGTATATTCATCTCACTATTGACATTTTTTTATTATCCTGTTGTGTTTATTCTACAACATGCTTGTAGGAGAAACAGGACAGGCTCCCGGGCTTGGGAGATACTTAAGCTTCCTTAAATTAAATATAAAGAAGATGGCAAGACAAACTTCTAGGCAGGCTGTCCCAGTAACTAAGGATCTGGGCGCAGAAGATTCCTTTCCTTCTAAGAGTTACCAACTCTGAGGACTTTGTGTCTCCTATTCAAATGTCCTCACTCTCTGCTCTTGCCTGGGACACATTATCTTAATTGTTCTCTTTCTGACCCAAGGAGGGAGTGCTTATATGCAGGAGTTAAAGTGTCTGACTGTCATCTGTATCACCTGGCTCCTACAAGATGCATGAATTCTTTCTCATTCAGAGTACCCTTGTAGCCTTCTCCTTTTTCAAAAATAGCTTGCATCATGTACTTTGAATTATGAATTCGTTATTCATTCAGATACTGTTTGTCTTTCTTCTTTCCAGAATTCATCATAACTGCTGGCCCATGGAACATAAAATGTTTTATAGTCTACTGGCATTATGGATTTATTTACTGAAATATTGTTTAAATCATTTTTAGGGTTTGAGTCCAGAAGAGGAAGCTGCAGCAGGTACTTATTCTGCTATTTCAAATAAACGTCTTTATTCTCATGTTTTCTCAGTGGCATGAAAAACACAGAGTCAAATAGTTGTAGAGTTTTAAAAAAAAAAACATACTGTTCATACATGAAAATCAGACCATCAGAGTCCCTTTCTTTCATCAGAGTCCCTACATTCACACAATCACACTTGGGACTAACCATGACAAGGCTTATGGTAAGCTGGATGATATTTACAGAACAGAGTTGGATAATTGTCTGTAATTGTGCAGTTAGAATTCCTTTATCTGGTAGCAGATGGAGCCTTCAGCATTGATGTGGTTTCTGTCTGCCAGCCTAATGATATAAATTGTCCCAGCCCACAAAGTCTAGGCTTGGAGGACTTGCTAAATTAAGACATTACATTGCAAAGACCACTGAACTTTGAAATTGAGGAGGCAATAAGAACCTCACAAGAACTCAAAAATACAGGTGTAATTTCTACTCAGCATATAAGGAAACAGAGTCTTGGAGATGTTAAGTTGTTCACACTCACAAAGCTAACTATAGAGTCAAATGCTGAACTGGTTGACGCTAAGTCTGCCTTTCTAAAGTCAAATGTTCTTTATTCAATACTGCACTTAGTATAGCACACTTTGACATAGCTCCAGTCCAATGTGATGACTCTTCTCTAACTTCTATTGCACTTACTCTATAGATCCCACCAAAAACATCTCTTCATCATATGAGGTTGAACCATATGAAATTTCTGGTTTTATAGTCCAAAGGTGGTCAAATACTGGCAATTTCATATGGCTCAACTTAATACTCTTAACTTTAATTGTGTAACAGAGTGGAGAAGTTTTTATTCTTTGGAAGCCAATATATGAATTTCTCATAGCAGTGCCTTGAGTTCACTAGCCATCTACCTTGACAAGTTGGCTTGATTTAGGCAGATCCTTTCCAGAAATGGATTCCAAGGTTTCTAATGGAGAAATCAGTTTGCCTTGAGGTGGAAGAGAGGAATGAGGCAACAAGAAGCTTCCAACAGAGTGCAAACTCTGGAAATTTGTGGAAATCATCAGGCTTACTGATTCCCCAGATCAAGAAATGAATGTGTGAGGCAATCCTATCTACATCTGAAGGATAAAGGAAGCTCCAACTGACATCCCAGATACTACTGTTGCATGCATTTCTTGAAAGTCAGCACCATGAGTTGGGAACCAAAGTGATGTTTACTTAAATGTCAGTGGTAGTCATTCATTAAATGTTCATTGAACTAAGGAACAATCATCCCAATTAGACTGTCAGTATTTTACTGCATGTCACGTAGATGATCTGAATTTTCTACAGTGCTTTAAGCATGTGCTAGAAACTTGAAAGGCAGTCATTTAAAAGCTTAGAATCCAATTGACAGTCTAGCAGCTTTAAGGCTAGTAAAAATACTCTACCAACATATGTAAATTAATCCTTGTCCCAGGGAAGATAAGATCATAAAATAATAAACTGGTCACATAAGAGAACAGTAAAACAGTGTCACTTATTTTTATCAATAAATGTATTAAGCAATAGGAACATTCAGGCACAGACTCCTCTGTCACTTAAAGTTGAGGCTCTTTTGTTGTTTGTTTTATTAATGATGGCCATTCTTACTGGGGTTAGGTGATATTTCAGTGTGGTTTTGATTTGCATTTCTCTGATGATTAGTGAGACTGAGCACTTTTTCATGTGTCTGTTGGCTGCCCATATATCTTCTTTTGAGAAGTGTCTATTCGTGTCCTTTACCCACTTTTTAATGGGGCTGTTTGTTTTTTCTTTTCAGCACGTTTGAGTTGCTGTAGAGACTAGATGTTAGACTTTGTCAGATATACAGTTGGCAAATATTTTTTCCCATTCTGTGGGCTGTCTCCCTGCTCTCTTGATGGTTTCTTTTACAAAATGGGATATTATGCAGCCATAAAGAAGGACAAACATATAGACTTCACAGCAACTTGGATGGATTTAGAGTCTAAAATACTGTGATCTATCACAGAAACAAAGAACAGAGTACCATATGTTCTCACTCATAAGTGAATCTTGAACAATTATAGCATAAGAAAGGAATTGGCAATAATGGAAAACTGCCAGGGAAAGGGGGGTCGGATTTGCAGTTGAGGGAAACTTCCAGGGGAGGAAGGGGTACACCTCATCAACAAGGGTACCTGCATAATAAACATTTGTATACCTAACCCTGAATTGTACCCCGCATCTTTAAAATTTAAATAAAGTTGAGACTCATGCCACAATCCTATTAGTGACTTCTAAGAAGTACGTGTGTTCTCTGTGTGTCAGTGTATATGTGTGTGTGCTTGTGTTTCTATTTATTTATTGGTCATATGTGTATGTTCTCACTTTCCCAACAATGTAGAGGCAACCTTTTCCATTTCTTTAGTATGTCCCCTCCAGGACATTTTTTCTGATGACTAATGTCTTAATGATAGTGAATTGATAATTAAGTTTAATTTTAATCTACATAAATTAAAAGACAGAGGATTTTATAATAGAAACTAATGTTAAAATGTTTGGAAAATCTTTCTAAAATTTTAAATGCATTATCATAAAGAATGGTGCAAATTGAGAAAACACTGAATGTTAAATCCCTTATGATGAGCATATTTTCAAAATGTGTTTTATGTTTAAGATAATGAATCACCTGTATTACTAATATTATCACTATCACACAGGAGCATTACGATATTTAGTGACTTAGAAATCTACTCAATTTAGGAAAGACATTTTGAAGAAGACAAAGACATTGTGAGATTAAATAATTTATTACCATTGCTAAGATGAACACATACTTAATACTCAATTTTATGCAGAACTTTAAAAAAATAGTTTTAATACAGTATCAAAATTTACACAAGTTTATTTTGTCAAAGACCAGTGTCCCTTGTATTAGCTTCTGCAGGCTCTACTGCAGGCACAAAAACTTGTTTTAAATGTCTTCTAAGTGTAGGAATGCAACAATTTAAGGATGAAAGCTTTCCTAGGAGAGAAGGTGTAAATATAACAAGCAATTTTCTTTTAAAGAGTAATAATATTTAAAAATATAACATTTTAAAGGAAAGAGAGGCTTAAGCTATAACCCAATTATGATTATTAGAGAGATAATTCTAGAGTAAATTAATTCATAAATATTTTCTAAAAATAGAGGGCTGGTTTTCTATCACAGTAACATTTGTTGAAAGTATAACAAAATTTCTTCACATTCCCCCACTAATGACAATATACTATCCAATGAGCCCATTCAAAAGCAGCAACAGAGAACTTCTGCTATGAATCAAACTGCAGTAATTTAGAACATATCTGAAAACTGGGAATTGTTGCATTCCTACTTTTATAATCTTAAACTACAGTAAAAACGTAGCATTCTGTCACAGGCCTCTTGCACATTCATACAAGAAACTATCGTTGCATCTGGATAAACACAAATTACCTATCATAGCATTTCCAATACACACATTCTAATATTATATTTATGTATATATATGTATACCAAAAATAAGAAATAAGCTAAGCAAAGCTAGCACACCTCTTTTTCAAACCTCAAGCAATCTGAACAAGAGCTTTTAGCTTCAATAATGAAGGACATGCGTCAGTTTCATAAAATGTTAGATAGCTGCAGTAGGCAAAGAAAGCTTTTTTTCATAAATGCAGTGCAATATTTGAAAGTTTACATAAAATTTATTAAATATACAGCATGTCTAGAAACTAAATTGTAGAAATTGACATCTCACAGCTCAAAACACCTAGAAAAATTATGTTTGCTTTTTTTTTTAGTTGAAATTGCTAGTATTAACATCAATGGATACAATGAATAAATATGAAGGTTGCTGTGTCCCCAAGATATGTCTTTATGAGAAACTTGTCAAGATTTTTTCAAAAGATATATTTGTTTTGATCAATTGAAACAAATGGTACTGTCTGATAAGCACTCTACAAAGTCTTGCTACCGTTCGAGCAGGTAGGAAGAATTACGTGGTATTTTCAGCACCGCAGAAGTCAAAACAAAAACCCAGAAACATCATCTTATCTTGCATCCAAACCAATTATACACCAGAAAGTAGTATTTTGTGAACTGACATATAACTGGTAGATGTCCAATTCTCAAACTTGGGAATCTGGAAAACACCCATTCATGTCTTTAACACAACATGGTAGAAAACTCCCACCATTATATGCAATGAGTTAACAGTATCCAAACCACTGAGGCTCCACTGGTCTGTTCTAACCATGCAGGTTTCCAAATTACAATATTAGATCTGGGTAGTTAAAAACATTTAATTCTAATGAAAATAATAGTACCAAAATAATGGTTTTCAAAGCTACCTTGTTTGAGATTTTTCAAAGCTACCTTGAGAATTTCAAATCTACCTTGTTTGAGATTGACTATTATGAACACTGAGGTGAAAGACACAGAATATTAGCTTGGGTAAGGGGAAGTGATACTAAACAATTTAGAGGGGAGATATATGCAATGTACAGTCACTCCATGTCATTCCATGTGTCCAGGTTTGTGGAAAACCACTCTTTTCTTTTTGTCTTCTTTTCGTTTATCTCTTTCTGGCAGTGGTGATCTCATGTTTGAGTAAGAGTGCTTCTCACATTGGTCCTTTGTACTGGTTTCCTGATAAATGTTGCCTAATTCCAGGACACGAACCTGCAGCATCTCCAAGTTTCCTCCACACAACCTTTAAAAAAAAGGAAAAAAAAAAAAGGAATAAGCATCTTACTTGTCCTCTTCCACAAAGAGATGCATTTTTTAAGTGAAACAATGAGAGAGGCAAAGATGGATGTGAAGACAAGAGACAGAATATCCACATGGATGAGCTCAAACACAATACGCAATGACAAGCTTTTGAAACATAAGAACTGCTCAGTAGATGGGACTGCTACACCTTGTTAGCAACCAGGGTCAAAGTTAAGAATGATGGGCTAACTTACTCTAGTTACAGAAGTGGTTCTCAACTCCAGCTGCACTTGGAAGGCTCTTAAACAGTAATTTCCACCCTTAAAGATTCTGATATCATTGACAGAAATGAGGCATGAGCAACTTCATTTTTTTAAAAGCTCACAAACTGAGTCTAAAATATGTAGCCAGAATTAAGAACCCCTTAGCAAGATCATCGTGATTTCCTCTACATATACATCTATAACAAAGGATATCAAAGTGTTTAATGCACTGAGGAAAATGAATGAGCTTTTGTTCTTGAGCTACTTAAGTTCTGAGCTGGCAGTCTTAGGACCATGAGTAAATCCTTCTGGGTTTTTTCTGCAGAATGGGGGCCTCAGTCATCACTAAACTGTCATCATCTTAGCTATCAAGCAGTATGATCTTTCAGATTTCCAAAACAGCATCCAAATGTAGGAAAAAGATAAGAATACATTCAGAAATCACTTAAACAGATACAATTACAACAAATTAAAAACTGGGCCATTTTAGAGGGACATTAGCAAAACCTGAGATCAAGAATAATGCTAAATATAAAAGTAAAACTACTGAATTCACCAAAAACATACAAATACTCTAACATTAACTAGAATACACACACAAGTGCATGCATGTACATACACATAACAGCAGCCATAACCCTCCTAAAGTGTTTCACCATAAGGTTTATGTTCAGATTGATTAATTCCACAAAAATTTACAGTACTCAAACATGGATACAAACTAGTTTGTTCATTAATTATTCATAGATTGTGTTTCTTTTATTTTGTTTTTGCTTGTAAATGGAAGCAGATACTCCAAGGAAACCCAATACCATTCACAGTAATATGTAAATATATATGTCTCTGTCTACCTTCATTTTAAAGCCAACAGAACTTACTAAACACTATTTTTCAGCCTATATCACCACATGGCAGTAACATCCGGCTGTATTCAAAGGGAGTTATGGTTAGGGTCCTTAAATATTTAGAAAGGAATTATGCAGCAATGGGTGGCCCAAGCTATACACACAGAAGTTAGGAAAGTCTCATTTCTTAATAAATTGACTGATGAGGTACAAACACTGAATCAAGAAGCCAAAGGATGCTATAAAGTTTCCTTTTCTATTTCTTAAATACATTTATCCAGCATGCTTTGAAAGTCTGATTTAGATGCAGAGGATAGACTTGAAGACTTCACAAGGATCATAGACACACTGCATTAGATGTTTACAATTCACAAGTGCAACTCCTCTTCAGATAGTGAAATGTAGAACACAATGGGTCTAACCCAGAAATGACTACATGGTAAAAGGACACTCTTACAGAAGGCTGTATTTGAAATAAACCAGCAATACCGAGGTGGACAGAGGAGTAGTGATTTGTTAACTAAAAAGGCAGAACAGGTGTGTGTTTGAAACTGTGACTGAGAAGATCAGTCAAGTATTTCAACTTCTTCAGGGAATCTACAAAGCCACATAGACAAACCTAAAATAAAACTATCCCTACAAACAAACAAAAAAACAGATTTATTATTTCTTAGAGGCTAGTATATTTATTTCTTCAACACAGTTTGGGAAGAGAATAACTAACATCATACTTACTACTAACAAACATGATGGCACTATAGATAACAGTCTTTTTACTTTACAGATATCATCAACTTATCTCCAGGAGGAATGTCAGAAACTATAGCCAAACTTATCCTAAATTCTACCTGAGTCTTATAACAAACTTCACATTATGAGAAAGCTTTCCATTTCTCACGTAGAAACAAGCTTAAGTTTCTCGACTAACAGAAACCAAGCCTTAATATCTTTACTAGTTTTTGTTTTGTTTTGTTTTGTTTTGTTGAGTTGGAGTCTCACTCAGTCACCCAGACTGGAGTGCAGTGGCCGCTCCCAGCCACCGCAGCCTTGACCTGCTGGGCTCCGGCAATCCTTCCACCTCAGCCTTCCAAGTAGCTGGAACTACGGGCGCGCACTACCACACCCGGCTAATTTTTTGGATTCTATTGTAGAGATGAGGTCTCGCCAAGTTGCCCAGGCGGGTCTCAAACCCGCGGGCTCAGGCAATTCACTCACCTCGGCCTCCCAAAGCGCGGGATTATAGGCTGAGCCACCAAGCCCGGCCATAATCTTTACTAATTTCTAAGAAATTACTGATCAATGAAACTACCTTACAATCTGCATTTTTCTTCATTCTCTGGTATTTACTATGTGTTTTGATCATATAATTTATGAAGATGACAATATTGTTTTAAGTCAATACTGCTTTCTCTTGATTTTTAAATTGTTTTCAAATATAAGGTGGTTTAAGAATGAGATTTTGATTTGTTTACATTTTTTTCAAATTCTAGGAACCAAAGGAAAAAAGGGACACTTAGAAAAAGATACACTAAAAAACCTTTTAAAACAAAAAGGTTAAGCTTTTGACTTTCTGAAAGGAGCTTATATAGTGAAAAAACAACACTGCCTTTTGAAGTATTTTTGAAAATGCAGGCAAACCAAAAGATCAACACAAAATTACCAACATTCAATCAAGTAATGGGTTTCTTTTAAGACTAAAAAATACATTTTCTAAAATCCAAAAATTGAAAGAAAGGAAGGAAAGAAAAAAGGAATAAAGAAAAAAAAGGAAAAGGAAATGAAAAGAATAAAGAGAGAGAGAAAGGAAGGGTGGAAAGGAAAAAAAGAAAGCAGGGAAAAGAACAGAGAGAGAGAGAGAGAGAGAGAGAGAGAGAGAGAGAGAGACAGGAGGCAGGGAGGAAAAGAAACAAACAATTCTGGCACTTCTTTACAGAAATTCTGGCATTAAGCACAGATGGTCTTCTCTGAAGATATGGTGCTTTACATCTTTTTTTTTTTTTTTTTTAGGAAAGAAAAGGGAAATTCCCAGATTTACCATACTTAGGAAAGTGTAAAAAGTTGGACCACAAAGGAAATTTCAGTACTACTTCTGATTTCACTATTCATTTGGAAACAGTTTGAGCAAGTCACTTAATTTCTGGACCTTGGTTTCTTCAAACATACCCAGGGAATCATATCTGAATTGCCTGTAGTTTGGTGTTAAACTCACACATTTGAATTATGAAGGAGCTCCACATACCACTCTTTGGACAAACACTGAAGGATGACATCTATGGTCCCTTCTAGTTCCACAATTTCTATTGTCTAAACTTTATATCTCACTCCATAGTCAAAAGATGAGAAACATCAGACATTCCTAGGAATGTGGCTTAAATTTTTAAATTTATCTGAGGAAAACATTCAAACTGAAAACCTTAAGCATAAGTTGAAAAGCTGGTAAGGTGAATAGTGGTAAATTTAGGAAATATGACCTCTAGAACTAGTGACCTTTTGAAAACAGACAACAGATATGCAAGAAAGAAAAATAACTTGCAAAGGGTCACAAAAGAAAAAGCAGCCACAAAACAAATAAGCAGGAGACTAAGCATCTCATCCCAGCACATATAAAATACCCAGGGGATTTATTATGCAACATTTACTGGATTCCAGAAACATCTCGAGGAGATGAGTAAGTGTCTGAGAATATCTGGTCCTAATAGAGCTACAGCTGAAAGGAATTTCTAAGCAGTTTCCATATCCTAATGGAGAAAAGAATATGAAGATAAAAGTATAATATTAAGCCAATTTAAAATCATTGCTTAGCATAATCGGTGCTTAACCATGATTTCTTGTATTTAACAAATGGCTTCCTCTACAATATTCCATTTAGCTATTTAAAGCTTCACAAATTATATTCTAGATTAAATGATATATCACATGTATATTACCAAAAAAATTAAAATCAATCAGTGATCAATAAAATGTAAACCATATTAATAATTAAATTGGATCGGATCTATATCATGAAAATGACATATCTTTTTTTATTTACCCTGCTCTTCTTTGACTTCATGGATAGATTTATATTTGTCTATCTTTTAGGTTCATATATATTTCACATTACTATTTTCTGAGTTTGTGTCAACCATTGAAAGCTAAAGATAATACTTTACATGACATGAAACATACATATCATATGTATGAAGCATTAAGCAAATATTACCTAATAAGGTGGTGATTTTTTTTCCCAAGAATATTTACAAATAAACCTGAAGAAGGTTGTATCTTCTTTGTTTATCATAAATTTTTTTTTTTTTTTTTTTTTTTTTTTGAGTTGGAGTCTCACTCTGTCGCCCAGACTGGAGTGCAGTGGCTGCTCCCGGCCACCACAGCCTCGACCCGCTGGGCTCCGGCGATCCTTCCGCCTCAGCCTTCCAAGTAGCTGGAACTACAGGCGCGTGCTACCACGCCCAGCTAATTTTTTGATTTATTGTAGAGATGAGGTCTCTCTTGCCCAGGGGGGTCTCGAACCCGCGGGCTCAGGCAATCCACTCACCTCAGCCTCCCAAAGGCGCGGGATTACAGGCTGAGCCACCAAGCCCGGCTTATCATAAATTTTTAAACACTGATCTTTAAGGAAATTATTTAAAGTATGAAACAGAAGTATTTTATCAAAATTAGTAATATACGATTTTAGAGAACAAATTTAATATTTAGAAATGTTCATAGATTCTTCTGGAATACGGAATTGGCTAACCATCTCTGATCTGAATATTTTGTAACATGATTATTATGCTAATAAAATGCAATAAAACTGAAATTTAAAACAAGGGGAATTGGTTTTATTTTCATAGAAAAATGCAAAGGCATTTGGTCAGCATTTTGAAATGTATTCATGAAGCAATAACTAAGCTACAATGTGGTTTCAACACAGAATACACAATAAAGCACATTAAACTTACATTGCACATTTCTCTGACTATAGCTTTTTCTGTCTCACTAAGGTCATGTTCATACTCTTTACCCTGTTGACGATCTATAGTTTCCTGAACATCCAAGACCTGGATTTGTTGAAAAAGAAAAGCAAATTTCACATGGAAAAAAAAAAAACTTGTTAGTTATAATAGAACCATCAAGGAGCTCCACTTTGTAAAACCTTTAGTTTTCTCCATGTCTTCATATCAGATTAGTATATGGCAAAATATTTTCAAAACAGTTGTTTGTCCTGAAATCTATTTGGAATCAAATGAATTCTATTTGATTTTCAAATTGCCATTAAAAGCAATCCTTCACATCACTAATAGTGAAGTGAATTCATTAATGTCTAAAATAATCAGAACCATTTACTTTGGTCATTAAGATAACCTGACTGTGTCAACCACTTGGAGGTAAGTCAATAACTCTTTCTTCATTGTAATGCCATTGTTTGGCAATATAATCAATTATATGCCAAACGGTTCAAACGATATGTAGACATGGCCTAATAAAAGATGACTAAAAAAGATGATAGTGACGGGTGAAACCCAGGAATATGCACATAAGAACTACTAACACTACAATTCTTCCCTGGACATGTTCCCAGTGCCTAAGAAAAGCACGTGGGGATGGCACTTTGACAGTAGCAAAGAGAAACACTGGCTCCTTATAGTGAAAATACTTGCGCAACACTAAATATTTTTTATTACAGCAAAATGTCTAGGGATAAAATGCTTTTAAAGACCTTTAGAGGCCTATGTTTCCAAATAATTTATTTTCCACTAAATTACCACTAAATGGATTGAAAATGTTCCTTCAAAAGTATCCACAGTTTTAATGTAGATACTTTCTATAGTATAAAAGGCGACAAAAGTTTGGCTTTGAATTGCTGTTTATTATTTTTATCTGTATCATCTTATAAACCAAAGCATTGATGTAGCATTAAAAAACTAATGCTTTTCCTAAAACTCCTATGGAATTCATACTGAACCATGTCACTGCTGAAATAATTTGTTCTATTATTGTCATGGTCAATGCTGATGGTCCTATCTAAAGGTAACACCTGAGAATTTATAGCAACAACAAGTTGAGTCAAACTATATGACTTAAGCATGAAGTGTTATCTTCATGACAAGTTCACAGATACTGTCTGAGACTAGAGTTTGATACTGTAATAAATAATCTAATTTACAAACTACTCTGATTCAAAACTTCCAGCCATTATTACTATATAGATAACTCTTCTTTTAAGTCCTAAAACTCACCTCAGATTACAGTTAATTTACATTCTTCACATATTTAGAGGAAATCACTGTGCTCCGTGAATATTCACAGAAAACTTAAAAAAGCTCCTTCTACAAGTTCATTTGCCTACAAATTTGATTTGTAATGTGCCTCAGAGAAGTGTACTTCAAATCAGTTAATTTCTACTAAATAAAGTGAAGCTCTAATTAATAGTTATTATGAATTTTAAAGCAAGAGAAATATAGTGTTATTGCAAATGGGCTCATTTCTCACATTGATTTGCAACACCCCCACCCCAAAACCATGACCGTAGAGTTTATTAAAGCCTACAAATTTCTATGAAATTTATCAGAAAGTGAGAAACTGAGCCATTGTTCTAATTATTCCTTTCAAAATAGACAAATCTCATGATATAAATCTACGCTAGATAGGGGACTCTTAAAATAAAAAGCGTGTCAAGTATTCACAATTTTTTTTTTACATTGAGATCTTCTTAAGATGCATTTCCCAAAAACTGTGTTTGCACATATTTCTATTTCCCAACACAATTAACTCACAGAAGCAAACATATTTTATATTCAAGGGCCCCCAGTTATCCAATAAAGAAGCTTCAGCTGCTCAGTATCACTCATCTGCCAACTGAGGACACTTATGTGTACTGATTATGACATAATGTCTCCCTCTCTTGAGATAAAATTTTATATGAAAATTAGAGAATGAATTCAGAGAAAATTGAGGAGCTCTTTCTTGTCCTCCCCTTCCTTTCAGACCACACTAACAGCTGCATTGAGAAATCTTGAAAAGATTTCAATGTGACCCACTATGCTAATTAGATTCAAGCTGCACTTACTGTTTAATAAGGCAACAGGCCGAAATGGCTTTCAAATAGTTTGAATAGCAGGGAAGGCAAGGTGTTGTTTCTGGAAGGTGTACAGATACTTTAATACCACAAGATTGAAATCAATCTCTGGTCCATTTTCTACTTCTAAAATGCTTTTCACATAGCTAGTGCCTGATTCATGTGAAAGTTCATTCAAATGCTGCTACAGAGAGCAAGTTGTTTGTCAGTCAATAAACTAGCACCCACCAGATGTAGGGCAGTGCCCCTCATACTAGTTTGCCTTCCCAGGGATTCCCCTCAGTTGCCCACTTTGTTAATTATCCCAACCAAGACAGGAAAATGCCAAGTGCACTGCCACTGGCCATTAGCATGGATCTCCTACCTTTCTTCATCAACAATTTGTATATGTTTAGGAAAAGCAAATTCAATTCATATAAGGTAAAAAATATATACACTGGGGGAACAAAATCTTCTGCTAAAACTAAATTATCACAAAATCAAATAAACATTTTTAAGTTCTCATCTACTCATTTGCTTTGTGCATGTCATTCCAAAAGAGTGCTTCCTCAGTCTGATGATAAATCATTTTGAAACAGACACAGTCTTAATAAAAGTTGTGAAACTCATGTGGCAAAAAGCAGAACTGAAGCACTCTACCTACTTTATGGTTCAGAAAGGTTTGAACAAGACTACGTGTTAGGAATTATAGATAAATTTGGCAGATAGTGTTTCATACTTGGGAACTGATAAAGTTTCAAGGCACCATCTCTATTTTTTTTTTTTTGAGTTGGCGTCTCACTCTGTCGCCCAGACTGGAGTGCAGTGGCCACTCCCGGCCACCACAGCCTCGACCTGCTGGGCTCCGGCGATCCTTCCACCTCAGCCTTCCAAGTAGCTGGAACTACAGGCGCGCACTACTAATTTTTTGATTTATTGTAGAGATGAGGTCTCACCAAGTTGCCCAGGCGGGTCTCGAACCTGCAGGCTCAGGCAACCCACTCACCTCAGCCTCCCAAGGTGTGGGATTACAGGCTGAGCCACCGAGTCTGGCTCATCTCTATTTTTAAGATGATTTTTATTATCTACATCAGTTTCTTCTCTGAGATAGAGAAATGCTGACATCTTTTATTTATTATTCATTTTAGTTATGGTGCTTTTAAAATTAATTTTACTTATTGGAAAGCTCATTATTAGTCAAGAAAATAGTTGATAAATTTCAGCAAAATTTTTGTTAAGTCATTGCAGACTCTGAAGTAAAATCCAAAAATAAATTTGTTTTATGTATAAGACCATATACCTATTTTCTGCTACTCTATAAGGGAGCATTTACTGGAGCTTGAAGATCTAATTTCTACTTTTGATGTTTATTTGAGTACTTTTAGTAAGTTGCATGATATACTTCAATTGCATCAAGAAATAAAAATATGATATTCTTCCATATTTTGACCAATTATTAACCTCCTACGTTTGAAGAGATCCATGCTACAAACATTGCACATAAAATACCTATTGCAATATTTTACACATACATGCACAGACTTTAACTTTGATGCAGATAGGTATGAGTCACATTATACTCAAAACAAAATGATAAAACTAGAGATTCAACCATAAGTACTCAAACTCATTGTTAGCTTAGAACAATTAAAATCATACTTCAAAAAGTTATACCATAAGAGGTCAAAAAATAAAACATCTATGGTTCAAGCAAGACTGTGAGGACTACCAGACTACAGCGAACAAGCCACGACACAACTGAAGCTCTGGATAAATGGTTGCACATGGTTGGTTACCTTAAGAGAATGTACCACAGGTTCAGGCTGCTGGGAAGGTGTGGCATGTCCACTGAAGCTAGCTGCAGAGTTGGGTGAACTGTTACTCCCATCAGCCCCTGATGACAACCTAAAAGAACCCTTAGTAGAAAATCAACAACTTTGTTATTAAAACAAAAGTCGTTTGTAACTCCATAGATGTCATTCAACATTCAATGTCAGTGCCAAATGATAATTAGGCATTTTGTTACTTTTCCTTTATCTATCCTAAGATGCTATCAACCTGTTAATTGGAACACACTAGCTGCTCGGCCAGCAGGAAAGTTTAACCAAGAGCCACTTAATACATTTCCAGATGTCATCTCTGATTACGTTTCCTCTCCCTCTAAGGAATGGCCCTTAAGAACACTGCAAAAATGATTTCTGAAACTTAAAGATACTCAGAGTAGAGAATTCATGAGCTACTCTACAACTGAGTTAAACATGCTCACTCAGCAAGCAAATGCCATATTCCATATGTCTCAGAATATGCAGACTAATCACATTCTTGCACTGGAAAAACTGTGTCTCTTATAAAATCCTTCTTTGAGGGAAAGACCTACAGTAGAGGATTTTCCAAAAAGATGTAATGAAATTTAATATTTTTTTAAAGAACCAATTGCCTCATTTTCTGGCCTTTTTAGAAATGAAAAACAAAATAGATACAAATGATACATTTTCAGTTTAGTGATTCTTCAAATTAATTGAAGAGAAACTAGAACTTGGGCTTGATTAATTTGACATTTCCCCCAGGGATCTGCACTTTTTCTAAAGGTTGCTTGGGGAAAGACTGAGGGATCAGCAAAGAAAAAGAAAGCATCGGGTATCTACTCTCCTAGTAAAAGCAGCCAAATGGGAATTTTCCAAACCTACTTTTATGTAGATCATTACACTATTAGAGGACCTAAGAGATTTTAATTTCTGCCTATCAACATGTCTACAGATTTTTTCATGTCTAATAGATTAATAACTGCTCTAGTTAAGTTGATTTCATCAATCTACCCATGAGGAAGAGCCACTGAAGATGCATTGTGCGTGAATTCATAAAGAGAGAAACAATAGTAATTTAGAATATAAATTTGTACATCTCCAGGAGAACTTTTATGCTGTACATTTTAGGAATGAGGGAAGCTGTGCATAGCAATTATATGTATGGATTGTATGCAAACCATGCTTTATAGGGAAATTAACAATCCTTATTGATTTCTACAAAAATTGTTATTTATGTAGTTTGCAATATTTTATTCCTTTCTTTGTTGCTATCACTTCTTCCTATGTCCCTGAAGTCTCCTCTTGTCATCTCATAAGCCTACTGAGGCCACATTCTTTTCCCTGCTCAAAGAATTGTACAATCCAGTCAGGTCATGCCTTCACCCTTACTAGCCAACAGGGAGAGGAAATGGTGGAATGTGATATTTAAGTGGCTTTTTTGGCTTTTGTCCCTCATTGCTACTAATACTTAAATTATTAGCAGGCAATGACATAAGGACTGCCAATTATAACAGCCCAATCACCTCTGGAAAAAGAAAATATTGTTTGTTTTTCTGTATTTGTAACTCAGATCAAACCAGACATTATAATGCCTGGCACACCTATTAGAAAGAAAATCGTTTGAAGTTTAAAGATGGTTAAGGGGTATATCCTCCCCCTACCTCACAACCAAATTTTGGACATTTTCTTCTTCTGTAGTGATCAAAAGGTTCCCAAACGAGGGTGTAATAAAGGAAGCTCTCATTCCCTGAATAACCCTAAACCTCTATTCTTTTCTTTCCCTCCTGGTACTACTAATATGAACTCTTTTTAAAAGATTTCTGAGGTTACACAGAGTTCACTTCAAACCTCACATTTAGTGCTCACCTTTCCAGAGCCATTTTCCCTCTTACTGGTAATCTAATTTAGCAGGCAACAATCCTTCCCACTCTAGACTACTTCCTTCTGTTCTTCCTTTCAAACCTTTTTCTGCCCAGACCTTTTGTTTCAAAGATTCTCTTCCTAGATCTGGCAAAAAGATAGGCATATCAATACTGGCATCATTTTGCTTAGGTATGGGCCTTTATCTTTCAGTGTATTTTGGTTTAAGAGAATTTCTAAAGTGAATGTAAACAGTATCCTTAAACCAAATCATCTGGGTCATTTACCATTATTTAAACTTCAGGAGGATCCTGTGCTATCCATATCTACTCAGAAACACACACACACACATTTTTTAAAAAGTTAGTTTCCTTTAAAAATAATAGAATCTTTCCTACAGTATACGGTTAGGAAAACATATCATTCAGGGATTAAAGTTCTACTTTAAATTAGCTTTGAGAGTCATGGCCTAGTAATCAGCCAGAAAGATCAAGGTTCATATTTTATGTTGTTTTTGTAAAGCCACAAAGGTAATCAAATGCCTGGTAAAATTTAGCACCAACATATGTTAAATAGTTTTCCAGATTATAGCAACAGAATGAAGCTCCTCATTCTATTATATCTCATTTAGTGCTATAAAATAAAAGGTTAGCTTTATATGTGCTTAATAGAATCAGATCAATAGTTGGAGAGTTATCTCGGTTCAATTGATATTTTACTTACAGTTGACCAATACATTTTTACTGAACTATTTGTTTAAATTATGCTTCTGAGTGAAACAGGGAATGTAACGAGAAAAATCTTAATAAAACTGGAAATGTGATTTCCAGCTTGAGTTGCTTGTTTTCAAGCTACTGTGATCACATAGTGCATGCATCACCTCTCAGTCAGTTGTCAGCTTGAAAGGGCAAGGAATGATTTTCTGAGCTGGCCTAGAAACATACAATTTTTAATTGACCTAAACTCCTTTTTTCATGAAAGGTCCATAGTACCTTTGTATTTCTCTCCTGTTTTGGGTTGCCCAACTTTCATCCCAGGTTTTGGGGAACACACACACACACACACACACACACACACACACACACACACACACTAAGGAAGACCATTTAGGAGTTGAAAGATTCTACTTCCATCCTCCCTCCCCAGATTCAGACACACAGCAACCTTCTTTCATGTATCTAAACTTGTTTCCTACCCCCCAGTATAACTTTTCCTGTAGCGACAGAAGTCATCTGGTCATGCACAAGCAAATGCATCCAGCTGACTCATCTTCACTCACCGGGAAAGTGGGCAGGCATCGTCCTATTCCTCGGCACCCTTGCCACCACTGCAAGACCCGCCGGGCTCTGGGACCCCAGCCTTTCTCCATATTTGAGCTGTTTCTAGTTGGAGGTTGCCTTCTATTCTGGCTGGCCTTATATTTGGAACAATATGGTACAATCACTCAGTAAAATACTGTTTCCCAAGTCTTAAGAAAGCAGATAGAACGTGATGCTTAATGAAATGAACAACAATGACCACAATGGCAAGCTGTAGCATGCACTTGTAGCTAGGGAAAAAAAGAAAATAAAACTAATATGAAGTTCTGTATATTAGAGCTAATACTGATTTAAGTTTTCAGCAAAGGTATAACTATATTCTCAAGCTATCAAAAAGAAGCCCACGATAAAGTTAAAATTACAGAAAAAAATTGAAGTTATTTAAACAACTATTTCATGGCTTTTTACCTGTAAGATATAAACTGCAGAACTTCAGAACTTAAAATAATTATTCAATATACTATTGGGAGCACTATGCTCTTTTGTTAAGAAATACAAGTTTGGGATACATCTTCAATAATATTCAGAAAACTGATACTGCGTCAAATTCTCAACATAATTTCTGTACATTGAAGAGTATGTAATGAGCTAAGAGGTCATGATTGCATTAAAAAATACTTTTCATATAAAACCTACATAATTATCAAAATATTTGTCAATCACTTAACTCCCAAATTTCTATACCTGTTGGAACTAGAGATACCATATAACTAAAATTTAAAAAAATAAAAAAGTATACATTTTATCTTTTTCACATCATCAAACTGTATAATCCTAATAAAATGATCAGAAACAAAATAAACTTATTTGAACATGATTTTATCTCCCTGTCAACTCTCACTAAGACCCTTAACTAAGAATGCTAAGTCCCAAGGAATAAGAAAACAATTTTTAAAATAATGGAAATCCACAAAATTCTAGTGTCTAAATATTGTGGTTTTAGGAGACTAAACATGAGAACGTAATATGTTAGTTCTCACTGATTCATTTTCTTGGAAGTCAGTGCTCTATTCTGAATAGTACTGGTCTAATTTTACTTATCTCTACTTTTTCAAATTGAACAATAAAAAAAATGCAACATTGTCTTAAGTATAAAAAGAAATGATGAGTAGCATTTGATGCTCTCAAAACTTTTTCTGAATCTATGAAATCAGTACCAAGTACCTATCAAATAGGTACCAAATACCTATTCCTCACATAAAACACAGACAATTATATATTTGTACTTGGGTCACAATAATAATTTCATCATAGCAACACTGATTTGAACATTGCTCTTTTGTCATGTGTGTCTAATTTATTTCTATCATCAAAAGAATTATCTCCAACAATTTATAATATGGTTCATGGTTTAAAAATTCATGTCCTACCTCAATCTGCATAGTTCTATTTCTGAGGCAATCATTAATGAGCAATGCAAATTTTATAGTTACTTTTATAAATAAGAAGAGATATCACGTGGATTTAGTTCTGTCCATGGTTTATGCATTTCTCAACCTTTGTGCTTTTCAGATTCAACAATCAAGTAAAACATACAGGAATTTTTACTTTCATTCTTCCTTAATGTGTAGTGAGGCTAAATTCCAGTTCCTCTCCATGGTAACAAAGCTTATTACTATACCTGTGAAACCTAAGGTATAGTAATAAGGTAGCATCCATGACCATTTAGAAGCAAGCTGGAAAGAGCAGCCATTCAGCAACTATGTAGAGATTGTTCATTATGATACAAATTTCAGAAAGTAGATACCATATAAAACAACAACTATATTTTTAAGTCATGTAAAAAGTTCTCTTCAAACATAGTAAATTTACATTACATAGTGTTATTAATCTCTTAAGTGAGACAATATGCAGGTGTTAAATTTTTGTGAAAGAACAAACTACTTGATGATATAACCATTTTAAAGGAAAAGGTACTCTTTTAGAACCAGGATTATTAACTTTCTGGTCATGTCAGCAACTTTTTATTTAATCTGCGTACATGAGAAAATGTGTTCTGGACCAACCATCATCTTTGACCTTCAAATAAACTACATGGAAATGGTATTTATATACTAATAAAGGTTTAGCACTTTGCCAGCTCTACAATTGTCAATCATGGTATATTTTGAAGATAGCTTCATAAAACATAAGAAGCCTTCACAACTTGGTTGTTGGAGTTGTTTCTGCCAACTTTGGAGCTCAAAATGGGGGAGCCCAGATCCTGACCATTAATTGAGAGAATAATTCCAAACAAACTTAAGAAAATCACTTTCTATTTTCTGAGGAAATTTCGGTTTACTTAGTTTTGTTTTCTGAAGTTTTCCAAAATTCCAAATTTCTAAAGAGTAATTGCTGAATGACCCACCATTCCCACAGAAACCTGTGTACTGATTAGCTACTTTATGTATAAATATATGACATAATCCACAAATTATTTTGTGGATACCAGAATGGTCTACCCTAAATGCTAACAGTAAAGTAGTGCTCTGCATCAAGATTGTGCAGGAGGTAAATTGCAGATTATTTACTATGTGGTAAAGACTCACAGAAATCATGAATTCTAACACTGTAAGCAAACATCTTTGATTAGGAAACAAAAGCATTTCTTCTTATTACTGAAGAAGACAATATGCATTAGTATTTCTGTGTCTCTTACCATAAATCTGAAAGATCTTCCATTAAAGTTGAGGTTTGATATATTTTCTATTATTGTCCACAAAATATTTGACTTTTCATTAGAATTTAGAAAAATGAAGGCATTTAAATTTAAAAAGATCATCTGAACAAACACAAAATATATTTATAGTTTTATTGAGAAAAAATATTATAATTCATCACATGAGTTCTAAGAGAATTGGCACAATGAACTACTGTGATTAAGTTGTCATTTTGCTATTTTATGACTATGTTTTAGTTATTGTTATTTCTAGCAAAATGATTTTAATTAACAGTTTGAAAGTTTCTGTTCTTTTGCCTTACATAAGAATATTTTAAACATTTTAAACATGAATAACTTAGGTTTTTTTCCTTTTTGCTATTGCACATGGTGTAAAATAAAATAAAAATTGATGTCTTGTTTTTAAATTTTTTATTAAGATGGGTATTATTTTCAAAGCAAAAAAAATGTATGCACTTTGGGTACGACAGCGACTATAGATCTTCCTTACATAAAACAAGTGAGGAATGTTCTTTATAATAAAATATTCTTGTAGTCCTTATAATAATCTCTCTCTTAAAATTTTCTTCACAATATCCTTATCATAAAATAATTCCATCCATCACTATTTTAAGGGATGGATGGAATTAAGAATTTTAAGTTCTGATGAGATTCATACAAGCTTTCACACAAAAGTGAGCAAATGACACTAATCACTATCATCATATAGTGGTTCTCTTCACAAAGGTGGGTGTGGATTTCATCCTGATCAGCCTGTTTTCACTCTAAGCTTTATTCAAGAATGAACAAGAATTGTAATAGGATAGTCTTCAGAACAGAACAAAAGGTACAGAAAATCCAGAGGTTAGCACCCTCTACCTCTCTGACGCATTGCTTCATTAAGCTAACAGAAGAAACCACCCAAATTAAAGGGTTGCATAGGTTACTGCCCTAAATAAGATAGGAAGAAATCAGCAAGAGATGTGCAGAACTGAGCCCACTGTCTCATAAAATACAAGGATAGTTCAATAATCTGGTTGTCACCAAATCAAAATTATTTTTAAAATTCATAAAATTATTCAGTTTATATATGTTCCTTTATGTAATTTCTATAGGTAATTAGAATCAAAAAGGGGAAAATGTACACTTGTAAATAAACAAGCAGTTGGGTGAAGGTCAAGAATTAACCATCACTGAGTCTCTAGAAAAGTTTCAATATAATTGTACTATAGTGAATAGTGTTTATTCCTTTAAAACTCTGGACACTCCTGGAAGGTAAATAGTGTGGAGTTTTTCAGAAAATGAAGTGCTTCTGAAATTTGTGAGGATGAAGAAAAAGTGAAACTTAAGTACTCAGAGGAAGAAAAAGAGGGAACTCCAGGTTCTACTCCTTATTCACCAGACATCTCAGCAAACCTCGGACATACAGATAAAGGTTCCTCTGGAAAGATTACTGGAAAAAGCCTCCAAGAATCATCATACTATGTGAACTAACACAGAAGCAAAGAACTGAATATTTCATGGGTATTCAGGGGCACTCATCCATCACTGGACCCTGAACACTAGTCATATTAGCACACGGGTGGGATCTTCAGTCACTGGGCACTGGTAGGGGAGAGAGGAAGGGAGGACGGTGGGGGGCACGTGACAACACAAAGGATACTTGGTTCACTAAGTGGGGGGCGGGGGTAAGCATCAGTTGGAAGCCTAAACTTCACCTGCATGCAGTCTACTTATATAGTTAATCCTTACTTGTACCCCACAACAATAATTAAAAAATTAAAAATTAAAAAAAAAGAACTCTTCATTGGGAATCTTGATAATAAAGAATTGTAAAGTAAAAAGCAGTCTCTATTTAAGCTAAAAGGAATAATTATGCATCAACCTGACTCAGAGACTTTTACAATTTATTGATTCTCAAAGGAAGAAGAGATGGGAAAACTAATTCTCACATCAGCATTTGGATGGGTTTAGCCAAAGTCAGAGCCTATGGATCTCAGGACTTTTGGGCTCAGAGTCTCGATGGTTCTCCAACTTTGAAAGGGTACAAACTCCTATGTACTTAAACGTGAATTCATAGCAAAGTTTTCAATCACTGTATCTGCAACATTCTCCCTTCTAACTAAGATCAAATAATAAATAGTTGTCTACTTAATAAAGATACAGAGAGGTAGAGGGTGCAAACCTCTGGGTTTTCTGTACCTTTTGTTCTGTTCTGAAGACTGTCCTATTACAATTCTTGTTTATTCTTGGATAAAGCTTAGAGTGAAAACAGGCTGATCAGGATGAAATCCACACCCACTACAAGATGATAGTGATTAGTGTCATTTGCTCATTTTTGAGTGAAAGCTTGTATGGATCTCATCAGAACTTAAAATAGTGATGGATGGAATCTCTTAGATAAAACAATTTCTCTTTTCCTTTATTGCTTGTAATGAGTTATATATGTAAATGAAGAAAGTAAAAACCAATTCTGGGGGGAAAAAGTAAACCATTTAACTTTTTAACACAGTCATATGCTTCTTTAATTCTTTTTCAAGTCTGGGTCTCACTTTGTCACCCAGACTGGAGTACAGTGGCACAATCATAACTCACCAAGGCCTCAAATTTCTAGTCTCAAGCAATGCTCCCTCCTCATCTTCCCAAGTAGCTGGTGTGTGCCACCATGCCTGGTTAATTTTTTAAAAATTTTTTGTAGAAACAAAGTCTCATTATGTTACCCAGGCTTGTCTTGAAGTCCTGGGCTCAAGCAATCCTTTTGCCTTGGCTTCCCAAAGTGTTGGGAACACAGGCATGAGCCACGATACTTCTTTTCTTAAATTTGGGTGAATTCATGAAGTATTACTGTTCCTCACAGAAACAATGAAAAAACACTAAGAAATATCCAATAGTATATATTATCTAAAATCCATGAATCCCAAAAAGATGATGACTTTTAATTTGATTTGTGGTCTCTGCAGAGGACAAAATTATCTAAAAACATAAAGCTAGAAAAAATCCTTTATAGTGCTTCACATACTAATGAAGAGAAAATGAAAAAAAAATGTAAATAAAAATGCTTTCTGAAAAAAGTTTTGTTTTGTACTCTAGGAAAATGGAAAATTGATATATTTCATTTCTTATTGACTATGTACATATGTGTATAAATATGCATACACAGATAGATATATATACACTTAGATATGTACATATATACACATAGTCACATAAGAATATATATGTGTGTGTGTGCACTATATACATTTCCAGTTGACTAAAATAATGTTTGTGTATAAATATATACATGCATGATATAAATTTCCAGTTAACATTCAATAAAGTAATGCTGTAATGTCTGTCAGATAAAATACAGGCTTCCGACTTAGATATAAATAAGATGTAAACATCATCTAACAAATTTTAGAGCCCATTCTCTTATCTATTATAAGAAGCCAACTATGGAAGCCTGCAGAATGATCAGCTAAAGTGGTTTCCTGTTACTTAAAGACGTTTAATTTTTTTATAAATCCTAAACTTGATCAAACTATCATAAAGTGCCTCATATCACATCAGAATACATGTCTAGTTTAAGAGAGAGAATGAATTCAGTCTTCCCTTATTAGAGGGTGTGAGCAGTTGCTTTGCCTAATCTTATCAGGAAAATAATATTTTGTTCAGTTTGGCCAATCTTCACTCTGACATATTATAAAACTACACTAGCATACAAATGTAAGCTCAGTTTAGAAAAGACTTAAAGATCACCTTGGAAAACCCTTTCTAAGAGATTCCTATGTATAGGATTAGAAATGCCGAGACCCTCTGCTTTACTGTAATAATAATTTTTAATTGGCTATATCCAAAGAAAAGTATACTTCAAATTAACTAAAGAATACACTCAATACTGACTTAAAATACTAAATACTTTCCTATATTTATAGATATTCATTCATTTATTCACTTAACAAATATTTACTATGCACCTACCAGAGGCAATATCTCGTGCAGTGCCATGTAGATATCTATTCCGAAAAATGTTTGTTGAAAGAGAAACACAGTAAGTTCAAATCATAGATTCTAAGGTCATACTGCCTGGATTAAAATTCTTGATCTGACACTTATGAGCTGCACGACTCTGAACCAGTTATGTGACCTCCCTGTGCCTCAGTTTCCTCATTTATGAACACCGTAATGAGTAATAATGGTAAGACGGTATATCACTCTATGAGTTTGAAAACATATGAAAAGAGCTCTTAAAACAGTGTCTGGTGCTTATAAGTGCTCTATAAGCATTGCTGGCATTATCAAGAACGTTTTTGCTTTGCTTGTCAACACATTTTATAACGTGTCAATTTACGGCCACATGTTTATTATTTAGAGTAGTATTTCTCAGCTGAGGGTGATTTGGCCCCCTAGGGAAGAGATCTGGCAAAAATGTCTGCAGACATTTTTAGTTGTCAAAACCACAAGGTTTCTATTGGCAGTTAGTGGGTAGAAGCCAAGGATGCTGCCAAACATCTTACAAGACACAGGACAGTCTCCTCACAACAAAGAATTATACAGCCCCAAATGTCACTATTGTTGAAGTTGAGAAGCTCTGTAGAACCATGTTGGAAGACTAAAAGGCAAAATTTATGGTAACAGCTCCATAGCAATTTTGCATATAAGGACAAGTTGCCCACAGGATTTAGAATTTGAAATGATTTAGAAGGAAACTCCCTAAGCTTCAGCCCTCAAGTAGTCTAAGTATAAAAGTACCCACATTTCCACCCCCAAATATGAAACTACTCTTTCTAACAAAAGAAACAGGATTAAAAATACCAAAAACATCCTACTGTAACAACACTAGCAAGAAAGGAATACAAAATAGGCAGGCACAGGGCAGTGGTCCAAAGAATGAAGAGTTCTAGGGGCGGAGACATACAGCACACTGCAGTACCTTGGACATTGAGACACCAATCCCACAGAGAGAATACAATGGGCAGAGGGGCTCTGTGGAAATTATAGAAGAGTGCAAAGCTTCCTTAACAATATGCTAGGCAAAGATTCTGCACTTGCCTTTAAAAGCAGCCACATTAGAAAAGAATAAAATTGCCAGCAAATAGAGTGAGGGCCCTGACACATGAAACTACATCTCAGTGCTGGTGAGAACACGAATATCTCAAAATACTAAATAGATTAAAAAGTAGATTAAATCATAAAAGATAAAATAAATTGGAAGGAGAAATCTGGACTACAGCAGCGATCATTCTCTCCTTCACAGGTGGCTAATGATTGTAGTCTGTTGACATGTGTGGCTCCTCTGTAGGCAGAAGACTCCTAGAAGGCATGTCTTAGTCATAATCGCTCTCAATCACTAAACAACTACTACGTTAGAACAACTGTTAAGTGCTGTAATTAAAAGATTGTTAAAACTGGCTAATCTGAGCTTTAGAGACTAACTGTGAATATCCAAAATATCAAAGGAACTCAAACAACTTAACTGCAATAATAATAATAATAATAATGATAACCCAATTAAAAATGGCAAAGTACTTGAATAGACTTGTCTCAAAAGAAGACACAGAAATAACCAATAGGTATATGAAGAAGTGTTCAACATTACTAATCAAGCAAATAAAAACCACACTGAGATATCACCTCATACCTATTTGAGTGACTGTTATCAAACAGACAAAATATAAGTTTTGGCAAGAATGTGGAGAAAGGGGAACCCTTATACTCTATATATAAGTACAGCCATTATGGAAACAAGTATGGAGACTCCTCAAAAACTTAAAAATAGAACTACAATACAATCCAGCAATGCCTCTACAGGGTATACATCCAAAATAGATAAAATCAGTATGTCAAAGAGATATCTGCTCTCTGGTGTTAATCGCAGCATTATGCACAATAGCCCAAATATGGAATCAACTCAAATGTCTATCAAAATACAAACAGAAAAATAAAATGTCATATATACACAAAGGAACACCATTCAGCCTTTTTTTTAAAAAAAAAAAAAAAAGTAAACTCTGTCATTTGTGACAACATGCATGAACATGGAAGACATTGTATTAAGTGAAATAAGCCAGGCATAGAAGACAAATATTGTAGGATCTCACTTATATATGGAATCTAACAAAGTTGATCTTATAGAAGTAGACAGTAGGATGGTGGTTACCAGAGGCTGGGGTACTTTGTGGGGTTGGGAAATGGAGAGATGTTGGTCAAAGGGAACAAAATTTCAGTTGGACAAAAAGACAAATTTCCAGAGATCAGTAGATCTCTGTACAACATGGTGACTACAGTTAATAATGTATTGTGTTCTTGAAAAATGTTAAGAGAGTGAATGTAGTGTTGTTCTCACCCAAAAATGCTAACTATGTGAGGTAATGCATTTATTAATTAGCTAGATTTAGTCATTCCACAACGTATATATACTTTAGGTCATCATGTTATAGATAGTAAATACATATGATTTTATCTGTCAATGCAAATAAATATATAAATCTAAAAAAATAGATACTAACTGTGGACTTGGTGCTATTCATAATAATTTACATCCCATAAATTTGTTAGCTTGTGGTCCCAGATGTCTCTTTCTGTTCTATGTACTTATTCTTTAGCTCCTGGGCTTCAGGAAGATCCAGAAGATTCTAGAGAGGATCAGGTTCGTGGGAATGGTTTAGGGGTCTTTAGGGGTATTGGATTAGAAACATGTTAACTTTAATAATGGATACAGATTAACTGGCACATACCAGATGAACATCAACTCTGTGCTCATTTGACTTTCTCCATTTCAGGCACATAACTGTGGCTGTAATGGTTACATAAAGTTTGAATCTATAATAATAAACAAATGACTTTGAAACCTGAAATCTTACAAAGCTATCTAAAGAATTTGTTAAGAATTACTAAAAACTCATTTTGGAATACTATATGAGTCATGCCATAAAATAAATACAATAGGGGTCCAGGTACATACAGTGATCTTACAGAGAGAATAATCTATCTCCTGTTAGAATTTTCTTTTCTTTGGGTTTTCAATTCCACTGACACTTCTGGATCCCTTGCTCTTTCTGGTCCACACCAGTGTGATCTACAATGTCACTCACTTGATTCTGTTCTACATTCTCTTATTCTCTCTTCCCCTCTCATTCCTTTCTTTCTTCCCCCACCCTCCAGTCCTGCTTCTTTCTTTTCTCACTCCCTCCTTCAGTTCTATATCTCTCCATAGTCCTGGAATTGGTATCAAAAAACTTGTTTCAGTCTTGGAGTCTTGACTCTGTTGATGAACAAGTCATGATCATGTGCATTTTATTTCCAATGATTGACAAATTTAAGCCTGATCACATTTTACAGTAGTATTTCCTATATCTTGGAACACCCACTTAAAATATTAACAGATGATCAAAATCTACTCGAGACTGTGGTTTTTCCTCTATTATCTCAAAAACAGTGGCAAATGAGCTTGACTTGTGTGCCTATATACTTGGTAACTGCTAGGCACTCAACCATTCATCAGGTAACTAAAGTGAACTTTTAGAGTGCTAAAGCGGCCTGAAATAACTGAAATTGACATTTATTTGATGTACATATTTGCCAAATCTATACAATGTTAAACACAGCTAAATTTCCACTATTTTCCCCTCATAGTTATTATTATTTAAGCAAAATAAATTTATCTTTAAAATCCTGAATCACCTCCATCAATTTCTAAGGTTATAGTAAAGCTCAGATATGTTAAAAGAGCAATGAAAAATATCACTAGAAATGATTACCAGACCAAAAGTAGAAAAAGACTTTATTAATGGAGCATCCAAAGTATATACTGATTCTCATGAAAATCACTATGTAATGCCATATATTGAGTGGTAACATTTTTTTAAAAATCACCTGTGGTGATACTATTCTCAACTTCATTAAGTGGAGACTGTAAGTTTTCAGGTGATCCTGGTTAAGGAAATCAGAAAGTAATATTTATTCATTCACCCCTCATTTGTTATGCCAAATAATGGCCAAGACTGATGTCTGTGAAGTCACACAAGAAGTGGTAAGGAATACCTAAAATCTTATGCTGATGACATGTTCAGGAAAACAGAAGCAGTTCTTTCTTCCTATAGGAGAAGGATGTGAGCCCAGGATATGAGCCTGACATGACATGCAAGAGTTAGATCATGGAAAACCTTCCATGCCATAGGAAGGATTTGAAATTCATTCTATAAAGAGCCATAGCTGTAACAGGAACTGATTTTGTGTTGTATAGATTAATCCAGGAATAATGGGGAGAATAATTTGACTGAGGCAAGGTTAGCTGAAATAAAGTTCCAATTAGGAGGTCAAAAAAGAAGTTCAAGTAAAAAAATGATAACTTATTGCCTATACTGGAAAATGGCAGAAGAAATAAAAAGGACAATATTGATGGATTAGAGGGCAGGACCCTACGAGCTTTAATGTTTATTTGAATGCAGAAAGTGAGGTAGAAGGAGGAATTCAGGATGACTCCCAGTTTCCTGTTAGGTACCAGCTAAATGGTCATGCCATTAACCGGGAGAGGAAATACCAGAAGAAGTAATATATCTAACTCCTTCATCAGTTTTAAAATCAAGATCAAAGAGGTGATTAACAATACAAAGCCCTGAAGCATTCTTTCTCACAGATACCCTCCAAATGGTTTTCTTCTGACATGTGAAATAAAAGAGTTTGCAAAATGTTTAAACTGGAAATGATTTTAACTTCATGCAATGATCACTACATTGCTGGTGAAAATATCTCTTCAGACAATATGATGTTCTTGGAAGAAAAAGAAAATAATTTTGAAATAGCTGTTACTCCAGGCAAAACCTGCAGTTATTTAAATATAGTTCCCAGAAAAATAAAATAAAATGAAAGTAATTACAGAAGGTTAGCAGGATGCCTTTTTACAAGAATTACAGAGGGCAAACCCCAGGAAGGAAAGAATTAATATCTTGAAAGGCTTAAGACAGCAAACACCCTGTGTCTCTGTAGCCAGAGTGACAGCAGACAAAGAATAACAATGAAGGCCTGTTTTTTTAAAAGCTGTTAAACAATAGGTAGGAAATGTGGACAACTGGATTTACGTACATTCTCCTTCTGGTAATAAGTTTATGTGTTTAAATTGTGCCTTTTACTAACCATACAACTCCCCATGAGAAACACTGAAATTTCTAGGAAAAAAAAAAAAAGAAGAATGACGTATCTAAGTTGCTTTCCAATCAGGTTGACATAATGAAATCTCATGGCATTGTTGCTGAGAGGAACATATCTGAATACTTTTAGATCTTAGGCTTATAAAAAATGGAAAAAAGAGAGGCACAAGTAGGACAGTGAGTGTAAGGGTATGAAACTGAATTGCCACGGTGGATGCAAGTGCAAAAAAGTAAAGCTAATTAACACTGCATTTGACTTACAGAGCAGAGTTGATTAATGATTGTGTTAAACACCTCAGCACGCCATCAGAGCCCAGAGGAACACATGCAAAAAGACAGAGCCCCAAAACTAAACAACGATTTAAAATAAACACCTGGTGAGTTGACTACAAAACATTACATTGTGAGGTGGTGTTTGCTGCCCTGACTTTGGCAAAAGGAAGGGGCTTAAGATTTTAAATGACTCTTCCAGTACATAAAGCTCCCACACAAAATGGTCAAGACAAGAGAGAGGACAACAGAAAGGCAGAAAGAGTCAGCCTCATACAAGGGCAGCCACCTCTCTAGGATACACATCAATAATACAAATAAGCACAGCTGCCTGTTAGGCTGCAACTCCACCCGTGCCATCTGTTGAAAGATGTATCTTGAAGCATTAATAATGATCATATGCATAAAGGTTTTTACAAAAACAAGACTAGTCAAAATGAATCTAGGCAGTATAGCCTCTACAAACTTGGTAGTAATAAGACTGTCAGCAGGGAAAACTGAAATCTGCTATAAGTGAGAACATTGTTAGAGCACAAAAGGAAGCATTGTGAAAGCATGGGCTCTAATTGTCACAAACAGCTCTTACCAGGGAGAAAGAAAATCAAGTGATTTTAAAAATGTTTATTTTTGGCTGAATGAGATGGCTTACACCTGTAATCCCACCACTTTGGTAGGACAAGTTGGGAGTACAGCTAGAGTCTAGGAATTCAAGACTAGCCTGGAAAACATAGTGAGACATGGATTTTACAAAAAATCAAAAATTCAAAAAATTAGCTGGGCATGGTGGTGCATGCCTGTAGTCCCAACTACTCAGGAGGCTGAGGCAGAAGGATCACCTGAGTTCAGGAGGTCAAGGCTATGGTGAGCAGTGAGGGTGCAGTGCATAATCATGCCAAGGTACTCGAGCCTGTGCAACAGAGTGAGACACTGACTCAAAAAAAAAAGAAAAGAGAGAGAGAAAAGTTTATTTGTACCGTACCTCCTTACAAAAGCAATCTATGAAGGAAAACAAGATTTTCAGATTCAATCTGTCTTTCTCTCTCTCTCTCTCTCTCTCTCTCTCTCTGTGTGTGTGTGTGTGTATGTGTAATATATATATATATATATATATATATATATACACACACAGAGGGTGCCAAAAATGTACACACATTTTAAGAAAGGATAAACTATTAAAATTGTAATACTCAATATATATCCATTAAAAAGATTAATACAAGTCACGTTTGACTTCTGCAATTACAAGAGGTGCTCAGAGTGGTTACCATAAGCATCTAGACACTTCTGATTATGGCAAACTAAAAGTAATACATAGATAACATCTCTTAAAATGTGTATACATTTTTTGGCACCCCTGGTATATATATATGTTCATTTAAGTGAATCATATTAAAATGGGTAAGTCTAGAACCCACCAGTGAGATAAAGCAAAATAAAATATAAAACAGCCTTGCAGAGACTTTTGGAGGAGTCTTTAGGTTTTTCTAGATATATCATCAGCAGAGATCATTTGACTTCCTTTTTTCCGATTTGGATGCATTTTATTTCTTTTTCTTGCCTGATTGCTTTAGCTGAGACCTCCAGGACTATATTGAATAGAAGTGGTGAAAGTGGGCATCCTTGTCTAGCTCCAGTTTTTAGGGAGAATTCTTTCAACTTCTCCACATTCATTATGACGTTGGCTATGAGTTTGCTGTATATGGCTTTAATTGTTTTGAGGTATGCTCCTTTTATGCCTAGTCTGTTGAGGGTTTTTAATCTGTCTTCAGTAAAGGTTCCATATACAGAATCAAAAAACAAAAATCAGTAGCATCTCTATACACTAATAAATGGTCAGGCTGAGAACCAAACAAGGACTCAATCCCACACAGCAACTACAAAGTATTAAAATAAAATATCTAGAAACATGTTTAACAAAGAAGCTGAAAGATCTCTATAAGAACTACAAAATACTGATGAAACAAATCAACGAATAAATTGAAAAACATCCTATGCTCATGTATTGGAAAAATCGGTAGTATTAAAATGACCATACTGTCCAAAGCAATCTGTAGATTCAATGCAATTTCTATCAAATTAACAATGTAATTTTCCCCAGAATTAGAATAGCAAATCTAAAATTCATATGGAAACAAGAAAGAGCATGACTAGCCAAAGCTATCCTAAGCAAGAAGAACAAAGCTTGAGGCATCACATTATCTGACTTTAAATTATACTACAAGGCTATAGGAAACAAAACAGCATGGTACTGATATAAAAATGGACACACAGATAAATGAAACAGAAGAGAGAATCCATAAATAAGGCAGCATACCTATGACCAACTGATCTTTGACAAAGTCGACAAAAATATATATTACGGAAAGGACACTCTATGCAATAAATGGTGTTGGGAAGCTTTGATAGCCATACGTGGAAGAATGAAACTCTCACATATGCAGAAATTAACTCAAGATGGATTAAATACTTATATGTAATACCTGAAACTATAAAAATTCTAGAAGAAAATCTAGAAAAAAAATCTTCTGAAGAGTGGCTTAGGAAAACAATTTATGACTAAATTCTCAAAAGCAAAAGCAACAAAAACAAAAATAGACAACTGGGACTTAATTAAACTAAAACTCTTATGCACAACAAAAGAAATAATCAACAGAGTAAACAGAAAATCTACAGAATGAGAGAAAATATTTGCAAACAATGCATCCAACAAAGGGCGAATATCCATAATCTACAAGGAACTTATAAAAGAAAAAAAAATTTAAAAGTGGGCAAAGAACATGAAAAGACATTTCTCAAAAGAAGACATACAAGCAGCCAACAAACAAATGAAAAAATGTTCAATATCACTTATCATCAAGGAAATGCAAATTAAAACCACAATGACATACTGTCTTATACAAGTCAGAAATGGCTATTACTAAAAAGTCAAAAACCAACAGATGCTGATGAGGATGCTAAGAAAAAGAAATGCCTATACACCATTAATTGGACTATAAATTAGTACAAAATCTACAGAAAACAGCATGGTCATTTCTTATAAAGTTAAAAACAACTAACATCCAATTCAGCAATCCTACTAGTGGGTATCTACCCACAGGAAAAGAAATCATTATATAAAAAAGATATCTGTATTCATGTTTATCACAGCACTATTCACAATAGCAAAGTCATGGAATTAACCTAAGTGTCCATCAACAGATGATTGGATAAAGAAAATATGGTATATACACCATAGAATACTATGCAGTCATAAGAAAAAATGAAATCATGTCTTTTGCAGCACCATGGATGGAACTGAAGGCCATTCTCTTAAGTTAAATAACAAACAGAAGTCAAATACTGCATGTTCTCACTTAAAAATGGAAGCTAAATAATGCGTACACATGAACATATAAAGTGGAATAACAGACAATGGAGACTCCAAAAGATGAGAGCAAGGAGGAGTCTGAAGGATGAGAAATTACCTAATAGGTAAAATATACACTAGCCGAGAGAAGGTTACACTGAAAACCCAGACTTCACCACTGCACAATATATCTGTGAAACAAAACTGCACTTGTTCCCCATAAATCTAAAAAAAATAAAAATAAAACAACTCTTCAGAGTTAGTCCACAAAACAAGTGCCAAAATCATACATAATTCTGGGAGACTAAGAAAGCTAAATGAGCCTCTCCTTCCAGCCTACATCATTAACTCCACTCTCTTTCCTTATCTTTAAATCTTGTGGTGCTCCAGAAAATAATCCACAAACTTCCTCTCTTTTTTCCGCAACATTCATCACAAGAAGTTCTCATTAAGCCCCACAATTAAAAAATAAAAATATATGAATTTCATTTTTTTCAAATTTTTTTTATCTCCAGCTCTAACCTCTCATCTGAGTTTGCTATATAGATATATCCAACTCTTTATGTGATATCTCCTGGTTGATGTCCAACATCTTAAACTGACCATGCCCAAGACAGAACTTGATTCCATTGCATCCCCTAATCTGCTCCTCCTAGTCTTTCCCATCTCAGTAAACAGCACTATCAATCAATCATGCAATTGCTGACACCAAAATCCAAGAAATCATCCTTGATTCTTCCCAGAACTGACCCTCTGCACCACCCCTGGGTCACTATGCACCCATAGTTTCTATGAATGATTCCTTCTGGGGTTGTCAGTACCGAACCTTTGAAGCCATACGCAGTATCTTTCCTTTATACTTCACATCCAATCTTTCATTAAGTACACTTAGTTCTACTTCAAAATATATTGTGAATCTAACCACTCCTCACCATGACTGACCTATCGCCTAGTTCGAGCCACCAACTTAGACTACCAAATTAGCTCCCTAATGAGTGTCACATTGATCCTCTTCCCCTTCCTCTACCTTCTTCAGTCTGGTCTCTACCCAACATGGAGAGTGATTCTTCAAACATGAAAATAGATGAAATTGTACCCCTGCCCAATTCCTCTGATGGCTTTCCATCAATTCAGACTCAAATCCATACATTTGAAGTTGATCAACAGAGCCCTCAGGGTCTGTTCCCTGCCTATTTCTCCCATCTCATCTCCTATTAATCTCCATCTCACTTGCTCTTTTCTAGCCAGATTGGCCTTGTTCTTGCTTCCTCAAATATGCCTAGTTCATTTCTACTTAAGACTTTTGTCCTTGCTGTTTCCACTTCCTGGAATACTCTTTTCTATGCCATACTCACTCCCTTTTATCAGATCTTTTCAGATGTCCCTTCCTCAGAGATGCCTTTTCTAAATACTCTTTCACCCTGGCCATTCTCTAATTCTATATTCTGCTTTTGTTTTCTTCATAGTGACTACCTCTCTGCATAATGTACTACATATTTACAGTTTTTAAAATAATAATTCATCTACTAAAATATAATCTGCATGAGTCAAAGGCTTTAACCCTCTTATTCCAGACTGTATTCCCATTTTCCAAAACAGTGTCTACTTGGAAGAGATGCTCAAAAAAGATTGAAGGGGTAAAAGATTAAATGAATGGCCAATACAAGTCACCAGTCTTCCATGACCTACAGAAATTCTAGTCCCTATTTGTTAAGAGTTGTTTTGCTTGGACTAAGAAAAGCAGTGGAAGCCCACTAGTCACCTACCATTGAATGAACATCCCTGTACTAATCCAACAATAAATGTCAACATTTATCATTTCAAATAGCAAGGTCACAGCCTCTGTCTAGCCTATATGAGGTTCTGAAGATAAAAGAGCATAGGTAAGTGGAATAAAAATAATAAATGGTCAAACAAACTTTGACACAGCTACTATTACAAACCAAGGCTTGCTGCTTAACACATTTTATTTTTCCTGAAGTCTATGGGTAAAGGACTTGAGAGGAGGAAAATGGCCAAAATTCTGAGGTTATTATCCAAGTAACCTTTAACATGCACAGTTAGAATTTTCTGAAAAGTTGACTGAAAAGTTCTAAAAAGTGACATTATAAGCTTTAGGACAGGCAAATTTCAAACACACACACACACACACACACACACACACACACACACATACACACACACACACACACACACACACATTAGAATCTTTGCTACAGTATTATCCTGAAAACAATTGGGTTCACCAGTAGTAAGTTTCCCAAGGCTAGCTAGAGATGTCTTTTTTTAAAAGTGAAAAACATTTTGCTAACTCAAGAGAGAAATGACCCAGAGACTAATGAGCTCCATAAGCTACTCACTGCCTGACCCTCAGCAAGTCACTTGTCCTCAATACTAAAATGGAGTGGCCTATCAATTAGCTTCACGTGGTGACTGTGAGGGGTGACTAATAAACCTGATTGCAAAGCACTCTGAAAACATTAAGTGCTATAGAGAGACTTGATAATTGCCAGGTTGCCGTCAGTTACCAACCAAGCATTGCAAATGCATTTGGTTAATCTTTTTAAGTTTTACTATATTTTTAATTGACAAATAATTGTATATATTCATGGGGCATCATGTGAACATCAATTTGACTAATCTTTTAAAGCTTTCTTCCTCCCCCTTGGCTCTTCTGATATCAACTGGTCCTGGTGACAAGGACAAGTAAGGGAGGATTCTTCTCACTTTCCTATAAGTCTTGTCCTGATCCACAGAAAGCACACTGAAGATGTGAACAAGCCCTTGTTCTTTTCTGTTCTTTCCAAAGCAACTTACAGACTTCTCCTCCCCCTGTGAATAGATGCTGCATAAACAGTCATCCAAAAGACTTTTTCTTTCCTTTATATGCACACATACACAACGATTAAAAACCACATATATAGCAAAGATCATGTGAGGAGAGAATATTAATATGAAGGACCTGAACCATGCAGAATTCACTTAATTCCTTCAAGTGGTCTGCTAGTACTCATTCTTTCATGAAATGCCCTCACTTAAGAAAAAAGAGAGATCAACTAATTTCCGACCTACTCCTTAGCCATAAATGGTTTTTCTCATCCATTGACAAATATAGATTGAGAATTTCACTTGTCTGTGAAGGACTATATAGAAATTCATGTTCTTTCCAAGCTGCCACCCATGTGGTATCTATTTTAAAGACAAGTCTGTCTTGTGTTATTTTCTTACAAATCTCTCTAAGACATGCAAGAACAGTCAGGACACAAAAGGAATACAATCAGTCACTCACTAAAGGGCAACTATAGTCACCATATATGTTTCAGAAAAGTACAAATTTCCTATTCAATAGCAGCACAAGAATTGTCCCTTCCACATGGGAGGGCCTTTCCTTTCCAAGTCAAAGGTAAACATCTTGATCTACCAAAAAATTTTTTATCCCAAAGCTAAGATGTTTCTTAGGAAAAAATATCTTGCCACTTGCTCAACTACTCCTCTGGTTCAGCCACAGCACATTTCAAATCCCAATACTGATAACTCTGGGCAGGTTTGGGAATGACAGGACAAAGAACTTAAATGAATGCAAAAACAAATGGCAAATACTTATCAGGAAGAATATTTATGTATGATAAATTCTTTATGTATAAACAAAAATTTAAATGAGACCGATTTTTTAAAAAGACAACATTATAAGACATAATTCAGAGTAACTGGTGAATAAATAACTATGGTGTCAAGCAGGGGTCAGCAAAATAGCCACTGCCTATTTTGTAAATAAAATTTTGTTTTATTTACACACCCATTCGTTTACATATTTGCTGTGGCTGTTATCTGCTGTTCTCACACTACAAGGGCAGACATGAGTAGTTTCAACAGACCCTATCAACAGACCATATGGCCCACAAGGTTGAAAATATTTACTGGCCCTTAACTATAAAAGTTTGCCAACCCCTAGTATAAACAATGAAGTCAGTACAGATTGGAATAGTCTGGAAATTTCTAGAGAAAGACCCAAGGGGCTTAAAGAGAAGCTATCATTCAACCAGAAAGTGATACATAGACATGCTTTCTTTCCTGGTAATCACTTATTTGGGGGTAAGAAATTTCCTTATGATTACTAAAAGGATAAGATATTCCCATGCTGGATAAATCATTATATAAAGCAATGAAATTTCACGGTAAATATCAAAACAGATGGATTTGAAACTGAATTGGGTTTCTTGACTAATTATCAGACCCCAATGATATCACACTAGAGGTTTGTTTTGGATGGTGGTGGGAAAGGTAGTGATGATAGTGTTGTTTTCATAGCTATTTTGTCACATGAGCAAAATGGGAAGAATATTGAACTAGTGGTAACAGGAAATCTGGACACAAATCTTGCCTCTGTGATTAGTGATTTCCTCACCTGCAAAACAGAGCTAATCAAGGGGCCCAGAATCAGAATGGGAATCATCATCAAGATGGACTCAGTGTCGGGCCAATATCCAGGACCAAAGCTGATACTCAGGATGTGGTTAGTGCTTTAGACAGAAACAAAGCTTCATGATGGAATGAGTGACTCACTTGTCTCCATACTGTACTATGCACTGTATGTTACCTGAGGCAGACTCAGCTCTAAGTGTTACAGATTTTTGTAAAACATCCATCCTGCTGTGTCCCAAGCTCTATTTATCCTAGAAAGAAAGGACCTTTCAGGTTGAAACTCATCATTTAAAAGAAGAAAGAAGATAAAAAATAAAGGAATTAGACACTATCCTTTTCATAATCTATAGTGTATCTCCTTGGACCCTAAAGATTTAAGCTATTGAACATGCACTTAAAATCAAGTAGGACTGATGTCTTCAAAAAATATTAACACAAAAGATGTATTTAAAATAAAAAACGTAATTTAATAATATGATAGAAATCATTAGAAAACATAGTTTTCTAATGATTTGCAAACCTATTAAAGTTCTTTTGGTTTATAAATTATTATTGCATCACCCATAGCCAAGAGAAACCACCCAGAAATACTTCTATCTAGAATTGAAAGGAGTCTTATAACACTCTGATGACTGATTCTGATAAACTTTATTAATGTTAAGATCCTGAGCAGGATACATGTTTAAGTGAATAACATTTGAGGGGCAGCAGCCTTTACGTGCTCTTGTGATCATCTTGACCTCTTCCAGAGTGTCAAAAGCTCACTATAACTAGTTTTCCTAATCAAAAGAATTCTCCCCAGTAAAACCAATGTCCATGAGGCCAACATGAATCACCTTCTTCACAAGTGACCAGTCTTAAACTCACCTTTCCAAAGTCCTTTTCAATTGGCAGAGAACCTGGGCTACCATACCCAACTATCTGACCATTTGTAGAACTAATCAACAAAGGCATGTGAGTTTTTCTGGTTGAGAAATCATGTGTTAAAATAGAAGTAGGGTGGAAACAGGAGTGGGAAGTGAATGAAGTTGGTCCCAAACAAACATTTCAAAATGAAAAGCTGCTATATCCCTTTTTACCAAAATTCTTGTTCAGAAAAATATCATCAAAATTCTAACTGTAGCTTCTGTTAAATTTTGGCACTCAATACTTGCTAGGCAACCAAAAGGATAAAGACCAGTCATTCCCACATAATTCAATTGTGATCAAATTTACTGGGTTATGATGTGTTTCTGAGTATGCATTCTATGTTTTCCTCTGATGAGATTTCTATAGTTATAGATATTAAATGTCATAGCATATGAAAATGTTTAAATTTTAAAAATTTCTCTTTGACATTAAGACACACCTGTCTTGGATGTCAAAAACAGCTGACACATCTCAGCTATTAAAAATCCTCCTTTCTTAGAGCCAGTTTTTATATAAGTCCAGAATGGCTTCCATCTGGTCCTGGGTTGATTAGTTATTTGTTATCTGTCAAATGTTAGAACTCCTACCTTGCATGTTGTTCCATAGCAAATGAGAGGCACTTTCGGTCAGGAAAAGAAAATACTCAATTCCTTTTCTTGCTGTATAATTTGAGTCAGATTTTGATCTATTCTGTAACCATACATTACTGTATCCAATCTTTTCCCTAATATAACTACTTAAAAACAATATCTAGAAGAATACAACAAAAATAGTCTAAGGGCTTTAAATGGGGTTAGCTGTTGCCTTGTGTATCATTTTTCTATGTTTAAAAAGCAATAATTGAAGAGTTGCTTCTATACCACTAACCTATATTATAGATCTTACACAAATCTTGCTGAGGCAGAAGGACTGCCTGAGCCAGGAGGTCAAGGCTACAGTGAGCCATGATTGTGCCATCGTATTCCAGCCAGGGTGACAGAGTGAGACCCCAACACACACACACACACACACACACACACACACACACACACACACACAAGGAAGTTACAAAAATCTCAAGAGGACAAAACTCCTAAAAGAGGGCTTCATTATATATGTTACTCAATTAAGCACTACTGAAATCACAAATATCTGAGGTGAGTTGATTCTGGTGAAGTACTGTGAAGTTAGAGGACAGAGTTCTCTCAAAGGGAAGAATCAGACTAGGTAGACACATGTGAATCAAGGAGAAAAGAGTGTTTTCCAAAGTGAGGAGCAATTCTCAACAGGCTGTCTTTTGACTGGCAGTAATTATTCCTTCCCACTTCCCTTTCCTGGGTGTAACATTAGAACCCTGGGATAAGGTGCTACTTTTTCTATGGATTTGGGAACTGGAATAGGGCAGAACACAGATAAGGATAGGAAGATTTTCTTAGCTCAGAGAATACTGGAACACTCTGGAGCCCCAATCATAGGAGCCATGGGGAATGGCCAGGATACCACCACAGCAGCAAATCAACAACAAAGTGAGGTTCAGGGAGGGTGAGGATAGGAAATCCACAGTACTAGACCTAAGATAGTAGGTGAAGACCTGTATACTTGAACAAGGAACGGCTCCCAAATGTAGATTCACAGGGGCTGGGCCAATAGGGAACATTGTTACCATCTCTGTGACCCCAGTTTGGGCTGGTATGACCTTAGGAAACACAGTCTACTATTCAGTAATGTCACATTTACGAATGTGGGTGGACTCTTTTTCAAAATACTCTATTACTTATTGATGCTGAAATGCTCTGCAGAATTTCTAGAATAAACTCTAAAATAAACCTTAAATCTTCTCCTACTAAGAATTATTTACCAAGCCACTGAAGGCCCTTAAGTAGTGAAACAATTAAGCTAAAGCCTGTAATTTATTTAATATATTCTCTTTCTTCATATTGCTTCTCTAACGTTCTTTAATTAGCATTATAGGTTAACATGCTACCAGGTTATACAGGCTCAATGGCACTCAATCTAAAGGATAATGTACAAGAGCTCCTTGTAACCTGTAAAAATGATACTAATCATTGTCTCACTGTGTACTTCCAACAATTATTTTATACTCTATGTCGACAAAAAAAATCTAAACAAAGGCCTCATTCACTTCTTGGAGGCTGTTATTTCAGATGTTCTAGTCTATCAAATGAATCCAATAAATTAGACTTTCTCTGGAAAAACATTTTCTTCCACTGTACATTGTTCTTTATGTGCCTCACAAGTATAGCTGACTTTGATTTATATGCAGGCTCTCTTTTGTTATTCTCCTCTGTCCAGCTATACTGCAAAATACTAATGTGTGATACCTCATGTCTCTGTCATCTCTATTTTATAGCAATTTATTTTGGTTTGTCTCAAAATTAAATTCTTTAAAATCCTGCTACATTTTAAAATAAAGAAAACATATTATTTGGGTATAGTAGAGTTATAGATAAAAGTTCATTTTCTAGCATTTCCTATGTTGGCATTCTCTTTCATTATAATTTTTAAAAATACATTTGTAAAATGTCATGCCTTCTTTTTATTGTATGCAATCCTTTGAAATATTTTTAAATGTAATGTTTTAAAATGCTCACATTAATTTATGAGCTCATTTATAAAATGTGTTTTCTTGAATAATACCACCTAATAAATAACACTGCATTTTCTAAAAATAAGAAGACTGTTCATAATTTGGAGCTCTCTTTAAATTGTTTCATTCACAAATTGGATTTAAAGAACAGGTCAGTGATCCTAGTAGGATAACAGAGACCATGGCAGTGGAAAGGGCTCTGTGTTCACTGGGCAATAACCTGCCATTGGTGGCTATACTGGAATTCTACCAGTACTTCCTATGGGCTCCTCGTCACCAATAGAGAAAACTAGCTCAATCTTCACCACCTTTCTATATCTGTTCTTGAATAAAGAGCCCTTCATTCTGGGACTTAGTGATTTTGAATATGCATAAAACATGAACCCCAGTCTTTATTACATCTGGACTTATAATCTTCAGGGCTGGAAGGAACCACACTTACAAATGAAGAAAATGAGCACTTTGTACCTGACGGGAGAGAAGTTCACAAGCATTTATCACACCAATTTTATTTTTAAATATGTATATACTAGGGAAAATTAGTACTTTTATATTCATTATACGCATGATTTCATATTAATAATAAAAATAGACATTAAGAGAATTGCATATTATCTCTCAAAATATACATAAAGGTAACACTGATCAGACTAGTATATGAGCATTTGATTTGATATGAGATGCAAACATGTATGCCCAAGACTCCATGTTTTTTAAATAGATTTGATAGCTATCTAATGAGATTTTACTAACTGTTGAACCTGGTGAGGTAGAATAGTACATAATGACATAAATAGACACTTGTAAATAAAAGACTCAATATGATGTAAAGTTGCAGCTTTCAGGAATTTTAGAATCAAAATTAAAAGAACGAATCTATTTTGTGTAGGCATTATGTATAAACACAAACTTTCTCTGAATAAAGAGTAACAAATTTGCAGAGCTGAGTAGAACCTTCCATATCATCTATGACAATCCTCTTCCATAGATAAAGTATCTAAGTCTCAAAAAAATTAGGGGTGTCCTCCTGGTATAACAACCAATTAAGGACACACCCAGGTCAAAAACTGATCTTGTAATCCCTACTCAGTGTTATTTCTAGCAGTTCTCTTTTAATTACTTGATTACTAACAGAGTCTAAAGTCACTGCTGACCATGTCTCAGCTTTCTAAACATAGCTCAGTTATGCTTTGCTTATTCTTCATACAATGACGGCTTTTTAAATATAATTTAAGAAAGTCTCAAATCACTTAGAAATGTATTTACTTAAACTGTCTTATTTTGTCAAATAATATTTGCTTATATGATACTTACTTTCTATATTAGGTTTATATTTAGACAATAAAGATATCGCCTATATTACAGTTATATTTGTCTACTTTACATGTCAAGGATATAGGTAATTACCAATTATTAGGAGGCAACGACTTCAATTTTTAACATATTATATTTATAAGCATGTCCACTTTACTCAGGCTAAAGAAAGAAAGAAACCAGAATTATAAGACTTTTAATGAAAAAGACCCAAATTTCATTGTAGGAAGGGTCTGAATCACAGAAGAAGACAGTTTGGTTTAGGTGTTTCTTTTCAGTCAGAGAAATGAAGATCAAAGTAAGACTGTGCTCTACTGGGAATCACAGGATCTTTAAAAGCTTCAAAGAAACCAAGGTTTCATAATTTACTGACTTTTTAAATATCCATATTTCAATGGTATTTAATTCAATTAACTAAATTCCAAAATCAAACACTTCACATGTTTTCCACTTTCTATGAGCTTATTACCTTACCCTATTAGGAAAAGGAAGACCGGTCTTGAACTTTTTATTTTAGTTTTGGATACTAAAAATAACAAAAGTATTTTCTACAAGTACAAGGCAACATTAGCTTCTCTTATAGTTTCTTCTCAAATTTTTTACAAATATTGTTATCGCTTCTCATTCAGATATCTATGATTCTAGTTAATACTGCTACACAGTAAAACTCAAGGTTGATAGGGTTCCATAATTTTCTGTGAAAATTTCTACAAAGGACAGGTGACAAAAATGCTACATATTTATTACTATTACAAAATGAGAATTTTTTAATGGGCCTTGTGATACAAAGAATTATTAATGTACTAGTTTGGATACAAAAAAAGGCAACACCATTAAATATGAATTATGTATAACACAGTCCCTAATAGTTTAGTACCTTTAAAATTTAATAATCTCATTAATAAGTAGCATAGCCATATTTTCTGTATGCATTTCTATCTCACTTATATCCTCTCATTAGAATGAAGACTTCTCATCATGTATCAGATTCTCAAACAAGAACCCCCAAGCATGAGGATTTGTAGAAGAATGCTATGAATCTCCTCATTTTGAAAGCCCCCATGTTGCCTTAGACTTTTTCACTGCAAACTGTACTTTTTTTGATATTTTCTCTGACGAACTTTAGCTTATCCTTTAATCTAATCTCCATTTATTTAGGCTTTCTAGTATGACGTTTTCCTCATAACTTTACTTTCCATATTTATTTACCTCTTCTATTCCAATACACCCACACCACTTGTGTAGTTCCCATCTGTCCCCTGAAAGCTCTACTGAACTACACATAAAAGCCTTTTTCTTTAGTTATATAAATTTTGTCAATTTAGAGAAAATGGTGATCCACAAGTACTATTCATCTGGTAGAATCCATTGTATCCCAAATATTACTCCAGCAGCAACCAATAATTAGTGGATTTAGCTATTTCCTATCAGTAGCATCCAGATTCTACCCAGGTAGTACACCATAATTTGGGTTGCTCTTCATGAGAAGAAAAAATAATTCTGCACAAGTTTCTCCTGAGAAGTGCCAAAATGGTAATTTCTATGCAAATAACAGTTGAAGAATACTACCATTAGCTTTAAGCATCCTGGAAAGCATTACTCTGTGACAGTTTTTGTGCAATATTTACTGATTTTTTTAGAGAAATTTTAACCTACAAGAGCCATATATCTATAGCCCTATAAGACAATAAGGAAGAAAGAGAGAGAGAGAGAGAGAGAGAGAGAACGCTAGCAAAGTATAATGTGAGAAAATGTGCAAAGGAGTAAGAGGCAAAACAGTGAATGCCTCCACAGCAATCAAAGGAACACACATAAAGGGAATAGATGTGTCAGAGAGAACCCTCCCATCTCTGACCACAGGCTGGTTAATCTCCACATGAGCAGTGAGGTCAGGCGAGGGAGCACTTTAGAGATGTGATGCTGGACCTGGACTGTGTTGCCATGGAAGTGAGAAGCTTGATTTCTTTAGCTCCTATATACCCTTCTCAGCACTTCCGGCAATGGTGACAGGTTTTTTTTTCCTTTGTTCAGAGACCGCTCAGGCAATGGTCCTGCCTCCTTCCCAAGGCACTGAAAGATTGTATTGTGAGGCCACATTGTAACCAAATTACATGAGAGGGAGACTTTTCATTTTCATTCCTAAAATTAGACTCTTCTGTGTATGCTAGCTCAACAGAAATAGAAACACTTGCTGGAAGGGGCCCGCTCAGTGGTGATCCGAATTATCATGCCTTTCAAACAGGTTTGATGAACTACAGCCCGTGGGCAGACAAACAACACTAAAGCACTTCCGGGTGCCTTTACTGATTCTGGAAACTGGCTTGAAAATGGTGGTCTTAAGAGGCAGGTAGTTTGTTTGGGGGAGGGCTAGGGACACAAAGAACATATATAGTACATTCCAAGCAGATGTTGGTGCCAGAGCATTTAATCAAAGGAAATGTATTTCCCAATAGGACTTTTAACAAATGTACTTAATAGATTTTGGAACTGCGGCAAACTGCTTGCTTCATGTCTCTAGTCTTCCTCCTGATGAGAAATTCAAAGTTAACACATACTAGGTGAGAATAGCTAAAATAATAATAATAATAATAATAATAATAATAATTTTACCTCAGAGTTATATATGAATCGTAATTTTTAAATTATGATATCTTAAAGGGCAGCATCATTTATTTATAATAAAATCACCAGGTAAGTATTCTATATCACCCACTTAAAGATATTTTCTAGTTGAATAGGCTTCTTCATTGGAGGTGCAGCACATAAACATATTTACTACATCTGGATTAAAAAATCTTTGTGACCATCAAGAAAAGGACAATGAAATGAATAGAAAGATCTAAACAAGGCTTTTGAATTCTGATTGAAAAATCAAATTTCAACTTTAAAACCACTACTGTAACTATCTGTTCCCCCTACCAACCCACCTACAGCTCACTCTGAACAGAAAGGCCCTCTCTTACCACAGTCTGTTAAGCATGAATTTTCCATGCAGGTGTGAATATTTGTGGGTCTGTAATAAAACTTTATGATTCTCAAGTATTTTGAAAATGTGTCAGGGGACAAAACTTGTAAAATGCAGATTTTTTTCATTTATGTTGTATACTATGCTTTAAAAAATAGAACATTTCACTTCAGCAGAACTGGAATACATATCTAACAAATCTTAGACAGCTAAACAGATCCTATGTCAGTTTTTAAGATAAATGTTGAAAAATGAATTTGATAATAAGATAAATATAGGTTTAGTAAGTAATTCCACTAAATTACAGTAAGGGTATGAAATTATTTTATTTATTTATTTATTTTTATTATGGTATTCTGGGGTACAGTTAGGGGTTAGGTATACAAAATTGCTTCGTTCAGGCACCCTTGATGATAAGAGGTGTCTCCCCATCCCCAGACAGATATTTATCACCATTAATCCCATCGCCCCCCCCCCATAGCTTCCCACCACTGTCAGTCATTTTCTTGTGGTAGTACGTTGGATAATCAAGGTCTACTATATGAGTGAGAACATGTGATACTTAGTTTTTTGTTTCTGTGAGAGGTCACTCATTATTATGGAATCTAGTTCCATCCAGGTTGCTGTTAAATTCATGATTTCGTTCTTTCTTATGGCTGCGTAGTATTCCATTGTGTATACATACCACATTTTTTTAATCCAGTCCTCTTTTGATGGACATCATGGTTGCTTCCAGGTTCTTGCTATTGTGAACAATGCTGCGATAAACATACGTGTGCAGGTATCTTTTTTATAGTGATTTGTGTTCTTCAGGGTATATTCCCAGTAGGGGGATTGCGGGGTCATACGGGAGGTTGGTGTTTAGAGCTTTTAGGAATCGCCACACTGCTTTCCAAAGAGGTTGCACTAGTTTACACTCCCACCAACAG
>CAUYQG010296306.1:0-26370 GCA_963574415.1 Tarsius wallacei
GTGCCTGGCTTTTGTTCATTTGTAAATGCAGCACAGAAAATATCTGAGCCGGGCTCGGTGGCTCAGCCTGTAATCCTGCACTTTGGGAGGCCTGAGCCCATGGGTTCGAGACCCGCCTGGGCAACTTGGCTAGACCTCATCTCCACAATAAATCAAAAAAAAATTAGCCGGGCGTGGTAGCGCGCACCTGTAGTTCCAGCTACTTGGAGGGCTGAGGCAGAAGGATCTCCGGAGCCCAGCAGTTCGAGGTTGCGGTGGCCGGGAGCGGCCAATGTACTCCAGCCTGGGTGACAGAGTGAGACTCCAACTCAAAAAAAGAAAGAAAATATCTGGTGGTTAAAGTGAAATCTAATGTATTCAATGTTAAAAGGAGTTAAAGACACAATTTGTAAAAAAAGTAAAACCAAAAAACACAAAACAGGGTGGGAGTGGCCTGGGAAGAAATTGTGCTGGGCTAGGCATGTTTCTTGCTCAGATTACTTGACTACGTTCCCCTGGCAAGACCGCCTTTGGGCTTGCAATAACGCGACTTACCAGAGGAATGTTCTGAAGAGGATTGAGTCTGTGTGTGTCATCAGTGTTTAGGAACTGGCCAGCAAGTTGAACAAGCTGAACGCAAGGACAGGGAGAGCAGAGCAATGGCTGTGAGCACAAGATCCGCTTTTCTGAATTTGGACAGCATGACCTTGGGCAGCTCACCCAGCCTCTCTCTGCCTCAAGTTTCTCAACTGTAAAGGGAGGATCACAGAACCACCTCCTAAGGTCACTGTGAAGATTAAAAGAGCATGATTTTGTAAACATCACCCAACACAGGGTCAGACATCTTAGGGAGGACTCCGCCCAGCTTTTAAGTCAGGGGTAGGCTCTGGGCAAGTGTGAAAATGGTGGAAATGTTAAAACAATGCCCTTCTCTAGAGGTGGAAAGAAAAAGGAAGAGAGGTGGAAAGAAAAAGGAAGACCAGAGAGTCTTGGACTCTAGGAAGGGATTGTGAAAGAGGAGAGAGCTAATTAAGCATTTTGTTTATACAAACAAGGAAGCAGGCATAATTTATAGCAGGAAAGGTTTAATTAACTTCGAGTCTATAGACTTCCCCGGCACACTGTACTAGAAGATGCCATTGCGTGGAAAATTGCAAAGAAAGAAAGACCTACCTGATGGCAGTCAAGATGCTATTAGTAAATGTTGCAGCTTTCCTGTTTCCTTTTGATTGGATATGAAGGACAGTGATTTGACAAAAATATACGACTGCAGAGAGCTTGGTTTTAGCACTGAGTGCCATTATCATGGAGGATCATTTCACCCTGAGTCACTTGTCAGCAATTCAGTAACTAAGCTCTGTCAATTGGCTTCCAAGACCAGTCATTCATTTTCTGTGTGTGTGTGTGTGTGTGTGTGTGTGTGTGTTGAGTCAGAGTCTCACTCTGTTGCTCAGGCTAGAGTGCAGTGGCATGCTCATGGTCACTGCAGCCTCGACCTACTGGGCTCAGGCAATCCAATCCTTCTGCCTCAGCCTTCCAGGTGGCTGGGATCACAGGCTCACGCCACCATGCCTGGCTACTTTTTTTGATTTATTATAGACACGAGGTTTCACCAAGTTGCCCAGGGCTCAGGTAATCCTCTTGCCTCCACCTCCCAAAGTGCTGGGATGACAGGCATGAGCCACCACCCCCAGCTAAGACCAGTCATTCTTATGGGGAGGTTCACTCTAGAGCAAACAATGTTAATGATGATGTGAAGACTTAACCTTATTCCATTCGAATTACAGTGGAAAGCAATAGTGTTTGACATCTCATACTTATTTAAGTGTATTAGCAATCCCAGTTTAAATCACTGGGCAGATTTGTTACAAGATATTTATTTTCATGGGGTTTATAATGTTTAAAAATTCATTAACTTTTTTATTATTTTATTTTGTGTCATAAAGTAACACACGAACTTAAACTCAAAAACATTTTTAAACCAAGTTTAATCCAGCACAGGTAATTAAAAATAACATACGTTAAAAAATGACATTTAAAAAGCAAAGGTGAAGAAAACATAGAGATACTAGAATAGCTCATTGTCATGGTGATTACATCTTTAACTCAAAGGGACTATGAAGATTATTTACTCTGCCTGTCCTTTGTCCTGTTGTCCATGTGATGTGAATGGCATTCTCTGAAGTTGCATAGGGCAGAGCCTGTGTGGCTGCACCTGCTGCCCTGGGGACAGATGAGACACTGGAAGTAAAGGCACCAGCCCTAGGCTTCTTAAGAGGCTTGGTTTCTCAGTGGTATCTCAGGTTTTTTCCAAACTCCACAGTGTTGAAATAAAAATTGACCTGCATAAAAATGTGGTACATGTACATGATGGAATATTACACAGCCATAAAGAAGGACAAACATATGGACTTCACAGCGACTTGGATGGATTTAGAGTCTATCATACTCAGTGATCTATCACAGAAACAAGGAACAGAGTACCACATGTTCTCACGCATAAGTGAACCCTGAACATTTGCCATAATACTATAAGAAAGGGATTGGCAGTAGCTGGAAACTGCCAGGAGAGGGGGTGGGCACACAACATCAGTAAGGGTACCTGATCTCAAACCAGGCAAAGTGGGGACCAAAGGGAGTAAACTTTACCTGTATGATGTCCACTTGTATACCTAATCCTGAATTGTACCACACATTTTAAAAATAAAAGATAAAGGAAAAAAACCAATGGCAAAAAAAATTCATAAAAATAATCAACAATTTTGTCTACCATAGAGAAAAACAAATCTTAAATTAAAATGAAAAATTACCTGCTGAATTCACATTATAGACCAGGACATGTTGTATGGTTAAAATAATGAACTCAGAGGACATTATGTTGCATGAAATAAGCCAGATACAGAAAGAAGCATACCACATGTTCTCACTCGTATATGGAAGGCAAAAAAGTTGATCTTCTAGAAGTAGAGAGCTGAATGGTGGTTAGAATGGAGTCTAGGAAGTGTGTTGTTGGTGGGTGTGTTGGTCAGTAGGCACTAAAGTGTAGCTGGACAGGAGGAGTAACCTCTCAAGTTCTGCAGCTATGGTCACTGCAGAGTGACAACCATAAACAACCTATTGTACATTTCCAAAAAACTAGAAGAGTGGCCTTTGAATGTTCTCAACACAAAGAAATGGTAACAGTTTGAGCTGATAGATTTGCTAGTTATCCTGATTCGATCATTACACATTATATACATATATCAAAATATCACTGCACCCCATAAATATGTACAAGTATGTGTCCATTAAAAATAAAAGCAAAAAAATCAGTAGAGAGAACAAAACTGATCTAAATCTTTAAAAATTCATGCTTCCCAGATGACTGAATTTTTTGAAACAAGATTTTAAAATGCATCCAAAGGAAGGACATGGAACAGACTCGAGAGAGCAGTGCGTAGCTATTTGGATAGCAAGAATGTTCAACCTATTTACACAATTCAGCAGTCCCCTTGGGGCGGAGGGTGGCCAGGAGCACACCCAAGAAGCTCAGCCGGGGAGGTTCAGCCCCGGTGACTAGCCAGCTGACACGGTGCCCAGTGGTGTTCCCAGTGGCCTCCGTCTCCTTGTTTCAACTTTATGAAGTCATGGTGTAGGTGGCCTCGCAGAAGCGGGGACTCTGGGGAATCTGTAAAATGAAGCCAGGAGAAGCCATCGAGGGACAGCAAAAGGAGGCATTGCGGGTAATTGAGAGAGGTGAAGCAGCAAGTCCAGGCAGGGCTCTGACGACCACTTGCATCTGGGGAAAGGCATCTGACCTAGGTGTTAGGTCACTTGCACCTGTAGGACTTCAAAATAGATGCATCTACAGATAGAGACGTTCGTTTTTTGTTTTTTTTTAATGGATTTATTGAGAGGACAGAGAAGCTCCCAGTGGGAGGGGACCCAAAAGAGTTGTCTGATACATCTGGTTTTATTCTCTCGTATCCTTGGTAATTATTTGTGCCATGGGCATTGTGAACCAACTTCTCACATTTGCCCTTGAACGGCGAGAGATATTGTTTACTTCTCTGGTGGTCCTCACAACCTACAGCATTATGATGGAGGTATGGCAGAGGTTTATTAAGGTCAGGGAAGAGAAGAATGGGTCCCTTGTGTTCTAGGTTGCTGTTCATTCTTCTGTTCGAATATGCCATGAATGTGCCTCCTGACTTGTCAAATCTCATCAAATCAAAGCTTGTCAAGTCAAGGTTTGTCAAATCATGACTTATCAAATCCCAAGCCTCAGCAAAGAACCTCTGTTTTCATTCATAGTCCATAAAGACTTACTCTAAATCGACACCTATTCCAATGGAAAACACACACAAGCAAAACCAGGCTGGCAGGCACTAGAAGTGCTGGCAGACAGAAGCAGTCATCTGTTGATGGTTTGATAAGGTTTATTTGCTGATTACTATTTGGGCCGTGTCCACGTCACTGATGGGGAGTTAACACGCTCCCAGCTGCCCTTGGAGCAAGATGGCTCTGCACAAAATAGACAAGGATTATTCCAACAATTAAAAGACCTGGTTACTGCTAATGCTATTGTTAATGATCTTCTACGAGACTTTCAACTACATAGAAATTAAATGCCAGCTCTCTCAGAGGCCAGATGGTGTTGTGCAGGAATGCCTCACACCCACCTTCCGGGGGGCCCTGGTTCCTGCCCTGGCACGGCTAACACCGGGCTGATAAAGATGGTGACCAGCTGATGTTTGTCCAAGACCAGGCAAGGATTGTTAATCAGAAAGCAAGGGCCTGCTGCCCCAGTGACCCAACAAAGCTGAGAAGGGGAAGAACAGACACACCTGAAGGCAGAAGGGAAAGGTCTACCTCAAAGACCAGGGCACAGGGACAGCTCCAAATGAGGCAGCAGTAATGCTCACGTCTTCACACCTATAGAATGCCAAGCACTTGAAAAGGTGTATTCATGTTTTTATTGAAACATGCATGAATTGATTGCTGTCTTTTCTTTCTTTCATTGAAATAGGGACTTTGTCACCCAGGCTGGAGTGCAGTGATATGATCATGGCTCACTGCAGCCTTGACTTCCTGGGCTCAACTGATTCTCCTGTCTCAGTCTCCGAGTAGCTGGAGTTACAGGCATGCACCACCACACCCAGCACTTTTTTTTTTTTTTTTTTTGGGTAGAGATGAGATCTCGCTATGTTGCCAGGCTGGTCTCAAACTCCTAGGCTTAAGTGATCCTCCTGCCTTGGCCTGCCAAAGTGCTGGGACTACAGACACAAACCACCATACCTTGCCTGACCACCATCCTTTCAAACTTCATTCATTCACATCACTCAGCAGTTGCCGCATTGCAAGGTCAGAGGACCATGCACTTTCATATATTCTTTCTTTCTTTTTTTAAAATTTTTATTTTAAAGATGTGGGGTACCATTCAGGGTTAGGAATACAAACGGTCATTGTACAGATAAAGTTTGGGCCTCACTTTGGTTCCCACATCACCTGGTTTGAGATCAGGTTAATATATTATTTCTAATGAACAAAACAAGCTTTTACACAAAGTGTCATTGTGTCTGTTGAGGAAACAGATTTGGAAAGACTGAGTTTTATGGAATCCGTTCTTTCTTAGCACAGCCGTCCCTAATCAATCTACTTAAAGCTGCCCCCCGCCCCAAGCATTCTCTGCTCTCCCCAGTGTTTTCTACAACAGCACTTACAGTTATTCTAAAATTTTACCTATGTGTAGTTTGTCTTCCATCAGAGAATAACTTCCCTGGGGCCAAGGTGCTTTTAGTTCAGTGCTCTTCCTCAGTGCCTGGTTCAGGGCTTCCATGAACCAGGTGCCGAAGGCTGTTAGTTGAATGGAGGCATGAGTAAGTGGATGCTGGGTTCCAAGAAGTACACTTTTACCTACATATGTTATTTGGCTTGGTTGTCGTGGCACCCTGATGCAGGGAATGAACCTTTAGAGAGGCTGAGTGAATCGCCCAAGGTCTCACCGTAGGTTCCAGTTCAGGCCTGAGCCAGGTCCTCTGACTCCAAAACCTGTAAACAACAACTACACCATGGAATAACAACTCCTGTGTGTGTGTGTGTGTGTGTGTGTGTGTGTACTGCCACTGCATGCCAACTTGGATGACAGAGTGAGACCCTGAATCAAAAAAAAAAAAAGAAAAAAATATATATGTATGATATATGATATAAATAAGCCCCTGCAGCTAGATTGTCCTAAATGGACATTCTCATTAAAAAAGCTTGTTGTAGTCAACCAAAAGATGATGAGAAGAGAACATGGAACAGTTAAAAAATGATTAGGCAAGGTGCGGTGGCTCACACCTGTAATCCCAGCAATTTGGGAGGCCAATGCAGGAGGATCACATAAGCCCAGCAGTTCAAGACCAGCGTGGGCAACATAATGAGAGTGAGACCTCGTCTCTACAAAAAATAAAAAAATGTGGGCGTGGTGGTGCGTGCCTGTAGACCAAGCTCCTTAGGAGGCTAAAGCAGAAGGATCACCTGAACCCTGGAGGTTGAGTCTGCGGTGAGCTATGCTTGTGCCACTGCACTCCAGCCTGGGTGATAGAGTGAGAGAGACCTCATTTCTAAAAATTAAAAAAAAAGTATATATATAAGCTTTCTCCGCTTACTGCTAAAGAGAATTGCTTGTGGGAGTGGGGGAAAAAACAAAATAGTGAAATTATCCTTTCCCACAATTTTAAAATATTTGACATTTTTCTCTCAATAAACTGCATATCAACACTACTCTTTTCCCAGTGTGCACCCAGTTTATCTTGCCATCTTACAGTATCAACACTAGTTCATCATGCTCTGCAGAGGAAGAGAAGGCTTGATTTTCACTTACCATCAGACCAACTATTTTCAGCTCTCTACTCCTAATTCCATTCGTAGCAGGGAGACATCGCAGATGCATCCACTTCAGGGTTTGAGATGGTGTCAAGTGTTCCTGGGCAAATCCCAGAGATCTAAGAACAGAGAGATGGAGTCTGTGAAGTGTAAGATTCAGTAGGTTTGAATTATGCTGGTGGTGTCAATAGAATAGTTATTTAAGCTTTACTTCGCTTTTTCCCATTTAAATTTAAACTGTTCAGTGTAAACACTCCATGTATACATTCTACCTGAAGTTAGAGGAAAAATGATAAGATTGTTCAGAGTCCGGAGAACCAGATTTACACCCCAGTTCTGCCACCTGCTTGCTCTGTGACCTCAAACAAGTTGGAATTTATCTCCTTAGCTGGGAAATGAAAGAATCTGCCTGCCCAGGCTTCTCCTGTGGGTGAAGATCATAGTTAGAGTGCACGCAGGACTTTATAAATACATACATATAAAACAAAAATGCTATCACTTTACTCAAGAGATTTTAAAATTTTTTTAGTTTTTCTTTTTTTTTTAACACACACGGTCTCACTTTGTCACCCAGACTGGAGTGCAGTGGTGTGATCATAATTCACTGCAGCCTCAAACTCCTGGACTCAAGTGACCTCCCACCTCAGACTCACTTCCAAGTAGCTGAGACTACAGGCATGGACTACCATGCTTGGCTGATTTTTTTTTTTTACTTTTTGTAATACAGTGAGATGAGTTGTTACTATATTACCCAGGCTGGTCTCAAAATCCTGGCCTCAAGCTATCCTCTTGCCTTGGCCTCCCTAAGTGCTGGAACTATAGGCAGGAGCCACTGTACCCAGACTATTCAGGAGATTTTTATTGCCATTGGACAGAGTAAGGAAGGATACTGAAATGATAGTTTTTGCGTATTGTCCTGTACTGTAATTCAGATAAAATACTGTTCATTATATTTCAAATTTATGACCATTTTAATAAAAAAACTTATTTTTCAAAACACCTATATTAAGCAAAATTAACCTATTATAATACTTCATCTATGGAAAGGTCAGATTTGGCTTGCATAAATTTTTCTACAGATGTATTATTAATTTATCTTATTATATGTTTGTTATAATATAGTCATATGGCTCAAAAACTAGAAATTTTAAAAGATATGCCACAGAAGGCATCCTTCCCATCTTGATCCCACAATGGCTGTCATGCAGTCAACCCAAGTCTGAGAGGGTTTGCGCATAGTGTTTACCTGTTCCAAAGAAGTCACCTGGAAGGTCCAGCAGGGAGAGACACTGGCTTATTAGAACTTATGGGAGGCACCGATGGCGGCTGGTCAGTGAAGAGTCCACACCTTGGGACGGTACAGCAAGTTGTTTTATAGTCAAAGCAATCAAGCTAATTGTTCAAATTCCTGTATAGTGTTTACAATTACATGGATCAAGAGTGACGCCTACGTTGCGCTCAGCTTTGCATGGTCACCTGCACCCATGACTTGTTACTAGGAATTGCGTGGTCACCTGTATCCCATGGCTTGTATTGGGAATTGTATGGTCACCTGCATCCCGTGACCCGTGACTGGGAATTGCAAGGTCACCTGCATCCCATGATTTGTTACTGGAAATCTGTATACCCTTCAGAGACAACCTTGGCTAGAGGCCACTCCCTGAGGAAGGGGGCAGGAAGAAGCCAGGTACCTGGGGAAGCCTTCTATGTCGGGTCACCACTTCACAGTGGCCTACTTCCTGCACCCCCTCCAATGGATAACCTCTGTGTGCGTCCTTCAGCATAACTCAGGACTGGCTTTGCATGCATATTCAAGTTTAAGGTGTTTTTTGCAGTAGGAGGCTTCTTTGGGTTTAAGCTGTGGGGAGGGGGGACAGAAGCTGACTCTTACAGGTAGCAACATCCCATGTGCAAGTTCACATGCTCGTTCCACGGGGGAGCCAGAGGTAGACTAGATTTGTCTGTTTCCAAGGCTGGTATCTGGTCCAGTGTGTCAGGTTGGAGAGGGCTGGAGTTAGAGGTCACATGAAACACAGTGAGGCAGAAGGGAAATAAGAAGGGGCAGGAAGAAGGCAGGCAAGGCATGTTTTGCCTCTGCCCAGGGAGAGGGTCCCAGACTGGGAGTGCCCAGACAAGCAAAGTGGGCTCACCTACAGACAGGTGCCTGCCTCCCCCAAACTAAGGGAACTGTGTCTTGCACACCTAGGCGCTCCAGAGCTTTTCCTGGAATGTCACTGTGGCTCATGGCAGAGATCTGAGGCTGGCAGGGAGTGTGAGCCCTCCAGACCGTGTTCACTCATCTGCGGGGCCAGAGAAAAGAAGGTTTTCCTGCAGATGAAACCCAGAAGTCCACCCAAGCCCTTCTCATTGCGTGAGTGAGCCTGGAAAAAGACCAGTGAGCAAACTTCAAGGGTAAAGATTCCCCTTCTAAGGCTGCAGTTTTGAAGAGCCCACCAAACAGCTGAAGGATGCAGGATGAGCCTTCAGACAAGCGTTTTTGTTGTTTTTTTTAAAATTTTATTTTAAAGATGTGGGGTATTGTTCAGGATTAGGCATACATGTGGTCATCGTACAGGTAGTTTGGGCCTCCCTTTGGTCCCCACTTTGCCTGGTTTAAGATCAGGTACCCTTATTGATGTTATTTGCCCCCCCTGCCCCCCACTCCCGACTCCAGCAGTGTCCCATTACTACCAATTCCTTTCTTACAGTATTATGGTAAATGTTCAGGGTCTGCTTAAGAGTGAGAACATGTGGTACTCAGTTCTTTGTTTCTGTGATAGATGACTGAGTATGATAGACTCTAAATCCATCCAAATTGTTGAGAAGTCCATATGTTTGTCCTTCTTTAGGGCATTTCATCACTTTGCAAAGGGCATTTGAAACACTTGGCCTGAAGAATCACCTCTCAGGTCAGCCTACAGCGAATTAGCTTGTTCCTGGGGAGTTTGAGATTCTGAGATGATGCAAAATATTCTGTCAGCAAAATTTTGGAACTTGGAGAGGTTTGTTTATGACTGGTTGGCCTGATATTTTTTTCTTGAATACTGTATTCTTAAACACACACACACACACACACATGCACATACACACAATTATCCATTACAGAATTGCTAATGTGACAGAATTGGTGGGGTTTGTTGGCGTCTTAAATGTTTGTTTCTTCCCACCTGCCTTTAGCTGCTCCAAAATAACCCAGGAATTCTAGTTTGAATTTTAAAGATGTTTCCAAACTTGTGTTTTGCTACATTATGTTATTTTAAAAATTCTTTTAACTTGCCTTGGTTTTTTTTTCCCTGCATAATTGTTTTCATGTGTTTCTCTTTTCTAAAATCTGAAAAGTAACACTTAGAAAACCACATGTGTTTGCTCTGTCCCAGAAAGGCCACACAACAGGACATGCCTTGGAGTCATGGAGTCGTGGAAATTTGCAACTTGTGATTTGTCCTGTTTTAATTCTTTTGCTGATTTTAAGCTGCCTTTCATGGTATATCTCCATCAAAAAATAATTGAATAAAGAGAAAGATACTGAGGATGTCTAATTTGTTTGTATCTGTCAAAGCTATATTAGGATTTAAACAATTAGTTGTATGAGTCAGGCATATGCAAAAGAAGAAAATGTAGAGAGTTATACAGTGAGAAGTTAAAAGCTTCTGATGTCTCAGCAAAACATAAAGCTTGATCAGAATCACAAATGTGATTCTTCCAAGTCACTAAATTGCTGGTCAAATATTCAATTCATGAACAAAGTGATGTAAGCACAATGATAGTCACTGCCACATCATTTTTTTTTTAAGTTTTTTGTTCATTTGTTTGTTTGTTTTAGTCTGGAGTCTCACTCTGTTGCCCAGGCTGGAGTGCAGTGGCACAATCATGGCTCACCACAGCCTCGACCTCCTGGGTTCAGGTGATTCTTCTGCCTCGGCCTCCCTAGTAGGCATGCACCGTCACACCTGAGTCATTTTTTAATTAAATTTTGTAGCAATGAGGTCTCACTGTGTTGCCCAGGCTGGTCTTGAACTCCTGAGCTCAAGCAATCTTTCTGCCTTGGCCTCCCAAAGTGCTCAGATTGCAGATATGAGCCACTGCGCCCCACCAGCATCACTTTTTAGGACAAAAGATTAGAAAAACTTAAGTAATCATCCTTAGGTGACTGTTTAACAAATTATGACACATCTGTAAAATGGAATAATATAGATAGTTAAAAAGAAAAACAGTGCCCAAAATATATTGTTGAAGGAAAATCCAAAGTGCAAAGAAAAATAGGATGAGTGTGTATGTGTGTGTATATGTATATGTGTACATACATGCATACACAGACATGCCTCCTTTTATTGCACGTTGCAGGTATTATAGTTTTTGGTTTGGTTTTGTTTAGAGACAGGGTCTTACTCTGTTGCCCGGGCTGGAGTGCAGTGTGGCACAATCACAGCTCATGACAGCCTCCAACTCCTGTACTCAAGCCATCCTCCCATCTCAGCCTCCCAAATAACCGGGATACCATGCCTAACTAATTTTTTTTTGATAGAGTGGAAGTCTAACTATGTTGACCAGGGTGGTCTTGAACTCTCACCTGATCCTCTTATCTCACTCTCCCAAAGAACTGGAATTATAGACATGAGCCACCACACCCAGTGATATTGCATTATTTACATGGATCAAAGACCTAAACGTAAATGGATCATGTGTATGGTGATAGGTAGGGTATGGTGATAGGTAGGGTTCTTGTTTTAATCTTCTGCATGTGGTCAGCCAGTTTTCCCAGCATCATTTACTAAATTGGTTCTCCTCTCCCCAGTGGTTGTTGGTGGAGGCTTTGTCAAAGATGAGTTGGTTGAGAAATTGAGGTTTTTGTAGAGACGAGGTTTCTCTGTGTTGCCCAGGCTGAAAGTGTCTTATTCTGTAGATTGAATTCTGATTCTAAGCACTGAAGAAAGTCATGCAATTTACTCAATATTATATGGTAGTTTAAAAAGTGTATTACTATGAACATTTTCAAACATGCATAAAGTATGTTTAGGTCTGACGATTAGGTTTGCCAACCATCCTAGAAAAAGTGTTCCATACCTCATTGCTCACTATCATTACAATTATAAACTCTTTTTTTTTAAAGCAGGATTTATTGAGAGGACAGAAAACTCCCACAGTGGGAGGGAACCTGAAGGGGTTGCCCAATTAAAAACTCTTATATTCAATAAATAAAGGCCAAATTTCACAACATTGCTGGATTTGTGTGTGGGGGGGGGGTGGGGGGTGTGATCTGTATTAAAATTCTTTTTCTTTTTTTGGATGATTTTGGACAAATCATATAACATCTGACTAGAGAGGCCCGGAAAGGAGCAATGACCACACCTTCCTTCTATGAAAATGAAAACATAGACAAGCAGCATCAGAGGAACAGAATGTTTGTGCTTTCTTTTAATTTTTTCCTAGGAGGTCAAAATATCTCACACTGTAAATATATGTTTCTGTTTAGATTATTCACAGGCCTGAGGAAAGATCCAGAAGAGAATCAGTTGTCTGAGGTCTTCATTGGCTCACTACGGCTTTCCTAGTCCTGGGACAGGCCTGGCCAGAGTGGAAGCCAGTCAATACAGGTGGGATAGATTAATTACTTTAACAATGTGAATTCATCACTACTACCAACCACAATATCAACTCTCTGATAAAAGGTTCAGTTTGAGGGTAGCAAGACAGCTGATCTTGTGGGTGTCTGCAATGCCAGGTGCTGTCCCGGCTGTCTCTTCCCTTCCTTCCTCTCTCTTCTCTCCTCCCTTTCTTTCAGCAATCTCGTGCTCTCCTTCTCTTCATTTAGTTTTTTTTTTTTTTCTTTTTTTGAGTCAGAGTCTCAGTGTCACTCAGTCTGGAGTGCAGTGGCATGATCACAGCCATGGCAACCTTGACCTTCTGGGCTCAGGCGATCCTGCTGTCTCAGCCTCTCAAGTAGCTGGGACTGTCGGCACATGCCACCACACCTGGCTAATTTTTAGTAGAAACAAGGTCTCACCATGTTGCACAGGCTGGTCTCAAACTCCTGGGTTCAAGCAATCCTCTCACTTTTGCCTCCCAAAGTATTGGGATTACAGGCGTGAGCCAGTGCACCCAACCCTTATATACATGTTTTAGCCTGTTGAGATCTTTACTCTATTGCCTGATTTAGTGTTATACAATCATTTTTTTTAAAAAAAAGCTAAGATTGAGAAGAATGAGACTTTGCCACTACTTTGTTCTCATTCATAATGTTTCTTCCCATCAAAAATGGAGGCAACAGTTTGATACAGTTTTCTCCCAGAATACTCAGCTCTTTGAATTGTGCTCACCAAACCTGGTCTGGGGTCTTGTCCCAGGAGTGTAATCACACTCCCCTGGAAGGCTTCCTGTGAGTAAACATTGGATTTATGTGAACCAAAATGTCGGGGCAAGTTCCTTCTAGACCTCTTCCTTCTTTCTAGGGAAATAATGCTGACTGATTTACACTGCTGTAGGAAATAAAATAAAACAAACTGGGGGAGGGTTCTACACCAAGCGGAGCATGTCTTAGAGTCTGGCCATAAAGTATGTGATCTGTGAGGTGCAGTAGCTTAGAACTTAGGAACGGCCGCCATGTTTTCTTTCATTCTGTGGATGTTATACGGTCTCCAGTGATAGCTCAGTCTTAATGTAGGGACCAGCTGCAGTTCACATTTCCCACCCAGTGAAGGTTAAGTCATTCTGAAACTTCCCTAGGAAGATTAACTTATAGGAGGATGATAGTCCATGGTAAAATACAGATTTCTAGTCATGAACATGAAACACAATAGAAAGTGTTGCTAATTTCACAGGAGATATTGGATCATTTGAGTGCATTTCTACGTAAGTAATCAATAACATCAAATAGAAAGTTGTTAAGAAATAATGTATCATTTGTTTTATGAATGTTGCCTGTAGACTTTTAGGTCTTGAAATGCCTTGGATTGGGTACTTCTAGCCAGCCACTTCCTATTATCTATGAGAAAACTCAGCCATGAGAGTAACTGATTTGACCAAGGAGACAAAGCTGTTAATAGTTGGAAGCCAAGTCATGGATGAACACAGGTCTTTTGACTTTTCCTTACTGGGTGTCCTGATTTTAAGTTTGGTCCTATAATATGAACACCCCTTATTTAAATTAAAAATATTCTACTTTGTTAAATTAAATATATATACTAATACAAAAAAAACCATCTTTTGAAACAGGACATTCTTACTTAACAGTGGTGAAGTCTGGCAATACTTCATGGAGGAAGCCAACCCTTATGACAATTAAAGCCAGAGAGGCATACTTTTTACTTCCAACTTCAGTCTTAGGACTTGTACCCTCCACCTGAAAAACGCATCTTAGAGTGACAGTGTGATGGTTCTGTGGTGCATCCCCCTGGTTCCTCTGAACACCACCTCCAGAACCCTTCCTAACATGTCTCGGGCAGGGTGAACTACAGGATGCTTCCTGCCAGGAGCTGGAGGGTAGAAGGAGGCAGTAGAGGCTTTATAGAATACCTCCACCTTATCCCAACATCCTGCCAAACACCAAGGTGCTGCTGCGGGGATTATGCAAGCACAATTAAAGTTCCAAGTCAGTTGATGCTGAGTTTATCAAAAAAGATCATCACTCAGTTTGGCCTGATTTAGCTAAGCCTAGGCCCTTGTAAGGAGCCACCAGCCCCTTCCTAAGCTCAGAGACTCCTAGCTTCAGCCTAATTTCCAGGATTCCAGCTGGCTTATGACCTTCCCTCCCTCCCTACCCACTCTGTGGATTTGAACTTGCCTATCCAGTCCGTGAAGGTATGTAGGTCAATGCTCTTTACAGATTCATTCCTAACCCCCTGCTGCTGCCTCTCTAGCTGAACCTGGACTGACACTGGCAGTTTCCATAATTTTGTCTTGGCCAGAATACCTGTCATCTCCTTCATCTAAGGTTCTGCTCACTCAGATGCTTCCTTGCCTTCATCTCAGCAATTTCTGGAGAAAATCAACCCCTAGCTGCTTTATGACTGTCAGTATTCTAGTTATGCAGGAGATATCCTGGCATTGAGCCTAAATCTCATGTTGTTTAGCTGTCTCGATCTTGGCATCTTCATAACTAATATTTTATAGTAAATGGGATACTGGTCCTCTTCTGAGTGGTGGTCTCACTTACAGGGTCTCCTCACCTTCGGTTTCTCATCCCTTCTACTGCCAGGTGGGCTTTTCTAATATTAATATGTATACAAGGGCACTCCCACAGACCAGAATTAATTTATAAAAAATTTGTGTATTTATTCTTATATGTCTAAACTTCAGTCACCTTCAAAGAACTCTCCATTTGATGTAATACACCTATTGAGATGCTTTTTCCACCGCTCAAAATAGTTTTGATGCCTTTCAGTTCTTCTGCCATTTTTTGTTTCACCTCTTCCACATTGGCAAAACCTTTCCCTTTGAAGATTTTTTTAATGCAGGGAAACAAAAAAAAAGTCATTTGGGGTGAGCTTGGGTGAACAGGGAGGGCATGTGGGTCATGCTGGTTTGGGTCAAAAACTGCTGAACACTCAACATGGTGTGGGCAGGCTCCCTCGTAAATCACCCATCATGAAATGGGCAAATGCTGAAAGAATCTACAAAAAATTTCACTGAAGCTGAACACAGCCTTTCACCACAGCGCCAGCTGGTACCCTGATGCTGATGGGTTCCTAGAACACTTGCCTTGGGGAAGCCTGTACTATAAGGGGCCTGCTCTCCAGAAGATCATTCCAGGTTTTTCCTTATATTTAACCATGTCATCCATTCCTGAGACCGAAGAAGCACCACTGTTCCTCCCCCACACCCACTGGGTGGGTCAGCCTATCTCGTCGCCTGCCTTCCCAGTTGCATCTACTCTTGCACACCGACCCCTGTGCCTCATGGTACATTCCTTGCTGTTCCCTGAGTGTGGCCTCCCCAAGGCCAAGGGACTGGCTCTGTAGAAGAAGCCACCAACTGCTAAAAGACATGTCTATGGGCCAAACTGGCCTCAGAAAGGCAAGCACCAAAACAAACATCCCTCTAACACACCTCCTATATAACCCACATGAAACTAAATATGACTTATGTGACTTTAGATACCTTCTGGCATTCTATGCACCAGCTTCCTGTTCCTTTCTGCTTTCAGAGTGAAAGGAGGGACCCCAAGAAACTTAGAATAAACTTAGTTCACATTTTGCCTCAGTATAACCATTTTTGCTTGGACAGACACACTTTAAATGTAGCACAGGTTAGACATAGATAGATAGATTTCCAATAGGCAGGTTTTAGGAGGCATTCAGACACTTTACTGCAGGCCAAGCTTGCAGCCTACTCCATCCCCTCAGCAAATCTCCATCAGATGCAAGACAAGGACAGTCCAACCTTTCAATTCATGGTTTAGCACAATAATTTCTAAGAAACTTTCAGGTTCCTTGTCAAAGGTGAAAGGTCAAAGATCACCCCTTAGCTGGTTAAAGCCACAGAGATGATAATAAGACCACCTCTTTGCTAAGGAGATTGTGAATTGGAAATGTCTGACAGGTCTCTTGCAGGAAAAACTTCTCCCCTTGTCTCCTCTCATCCAGCCCACCACCATGGCAGCAGTCATGTGACAACCCACCCATCTGCCTGCTATCCATAACCCTGGCATTAATACCTGCAGCTGCCCCTTGGTGATGACGTGGAGCAGACCACCACCCAATCATCTTAATGACCTTCCCCCATCAAAGGGAAGGATTGAAAGGACTCAACCACGAACACCCAGCCACCGTTGCCAGGTCATTTGTGGCCATTGTCTTACTAGACTGCAGTGTGGCCATGTGATCTTTGAGCTATGGTCGTTACCATGTTTCCTGGCTTTTGACCCCTCCCCTACCTTGGGGAGGTGAATCCCCTTTCTCTCTATCATTTACTTTCTAAATAAACTATATTTTCTAATCTAACTTCTGTGCAATTCTTTGCAACTTTCATGTGGCAACATATCACTCCCCAGACACCCACACCCCGGTGGGCCAGACCTCACATTCTGGAGGCCCCACTGGGTGTGTGACCTTAACACAGCATTGCCAGTGCCACCTGCTGCATCTGCAGCCTCTTTCCTACTGCATCGCTCCTCCCGCTCCCCCTTGCTGCATCGGGGCCGGGGAATGACTTTCCTCATGTTGTCCTGATGTCTTCCCTTGGGTCTTCCTTCAACCACATATGTCTTGTGCCTCACATCTAACCTAGAGCTGCCCCCTTACAATGCTTCTTGTGAAACCCCCACATACAACACCTAGAGCCTCTTTACTCCTGGTCTGACTCAAGCCATGATCCCTGGTAGATTCCCCAACCTTCCTGAGATTCTCTTTCTCCAGATCCTTTTAGAGAGACTAAGAAGGAATTTTCTCATATCTTTTTTTTGGTGTTGTTGCTGTTTTGTTTTGAGTTGGAGTCTCACCCTGTCACCCAGACTGGAGTGCAGTGGCATAATCACAGCTCACTGCAGCCTCAACCTGCTGGGCTTAGGTGATCCTTCCACTTTAGCTACCAAGTAGCTGGGATGATAAGTGGGTTCTACCACACCCAGCTCATTATTTTATTATTATTTTGTAGAGACAAAGTCTCACTATATTGCCCAGGCTGTTTTCATACTCCTGGGTTCAAGCAATCCTCCTTCCTCGGCCTCTTAAAATGCTGGATTTACAGGCATGAGTCACCATGCCTGGCCCTCCTATATTTTTTAATGGCATCATTCCCTGCTCAGACTCAACTAGCCAAGTTGCCACTGCTCTAAATCAGAGTTCCTAATCACGAGTTTAAGTCTTGTTACCAATAGCCACTGCCTCAACCTCCCCTTTCCAACCACATAGTTTGAATTTCTCTCACCAGTGAATTCTACTCACCCATCCACATCCTCTGACAATCTCCTGGTGACTCCCAGCCCTCTGCCCACCTCCAAATCATCCCCTGGCCACTCCTCTTCACCTCTCTGTCCTTTTCCTTCTTCAAATATTTCTTATAAGTCGAGTGTCTTATAAAGCTTTCCCAGAGAATAGCCACTCCAGCAATCTCCAGAGCCCGTGCAAAAACATGAATCATTTGCAGACATCAGAAACTGGCCCTGCTCAATTTCAGAAAACATGTATAATCATGCAAGTTTTGCGGGGGAAACAGGCCAGAAATCCAGTTCCCAAATGCCTTTCACAGACTCAGATGTGCTAGCCAGAAGGACATTCTAGAACCTTGTTTATAAAACTCAGGTGCCAGCATGCTATAAAGTTCACCCCTAGATACATGTCAAATCAAGGACGTACATCAAATAACAAAAGTATTTGCTGTTATGGAGAGAGGAAGAAGAGGGAGAAATGGGGGGCTTCCAATTAATCAGGACGTGAGTTCAGGTAGCTAAGAGATGATTCTACCAAACTGCTTCTTCCAGCTTCTGGATCCCAAGTTTAAAACTCCGTGGACCACTTCTCTCTTGTAAATGCAGGACACCACAGACCTGCGAAAGTTAGCGTTAGGCCTCCAGAATGTTTGCCCCTAGGAAGAGTTTCCTGGTATTTTAGGCCTTTGTTGTTATCTGAAGTTGGCTAGAAGTCATGAAGTCATTATTACCTTTCTGCACAGCTGTTATTTATTTATTTTTATTACCACCATAGATTCGATCAAAATAAAACAAGGAAGTTTATAATTTCAAATATCTTCTTTAAATCTGAAAAACCAGGAAATCAGCCTGCAGCTATAAAAATAACAAAAATTCAATCCTAGCACCTCAGTCAGGAAAAACATTGGCCCGTTAAGCCAAGCAAGCTTCAGTCCCTCCTCAGACATACCTCACAGAAGGATGGGTCATCCCTACAGATGGTCCATAGCTGAGCTGGCTGAGTTGCTCTCTTGGCTCTTGGAGAGTGGCAGAGTGAGGAGGAAAGATGGTGCACTGTGGAGTCTGAGTTATGAGAGGAAGCCCTTTTGCAGATACGAATTGTGAGATGGCTGCAGAGGGTCTTAGTTTTCAGACAAATTTTCTCCTTGAAAGAGCGGAAAAACACGTTGGCTTCTAATAAATTTGATTGATTTTATTAATAAAACTCTGTGTTTAGATTTTCCTACAATACTATGAGATGCTCAGGATAAAAGGCTTCAATTTCCTTAATACGAATGCTTGTAGTTTTCTGGGTTGTGGCTTCAGGAAGGGATCCCGTGGAGGTGGATATCACGGTGGGCTGCTGTGGCATGCAGGCTCCATCAGGTGTCCCTGAGTCATGGCCCCACCTCTGCCCCTCAGTCCTACCGTCCACTGCCAGGCCCCAGCACCGAGTATCCATGCTCCTGGTGCCAGCCAGGTTCCTGCTGCTGCTGGTGTCAACCCTTGAAGCCCACGCTGCTGCTGATGACTATGACTGCTGTGGTCACACGGCTGCCTTTGACCTATTGTAGAGATCTGTAATTGCCCCCCTGACATCACTTCCTTTCTTATGAACTCACTATAAATTCACACATGTAAATATAGCTGATGTGCTTCAACTAATTGCAGTTGTTGTTTTTGATATTCAAATGGGAGCCCCTGCAAGGGGCTTCTGACTCAGGATACAATCATGATAGCCTTCTTGTTTTCAGGTAAAGATTCCTGACCCAGACCTGGAGCCAGGAATTTCTCTAAGAAGCTCAGGCTCTTAGGGGAGCATCATCTCTGTGTTAGAGACGCTTGTTGCTAGCAGATTAGAGATGGATAAACAGGTGGCTAGATGGGTAGACTGATAGATAGATAGAGAGATGAATGGATGGACAGACAGACGAATGATGGATGATGGATGGATGGATGGATGGAAGGATAGATAGATGATAGATGGATAGGTAGAAGATAGACAGATGGATAAGTAGATAAACAGATGAAGGATGTATGGATAGATAGAAGATAGGTAGATAGAAGATAGATGATGGATGGATGGATGGATGGATGGATGGATGGATGTTTGGATGGATGAATGGATAGATGGGATGGATGGGGATGGGTAGGTAGACAGATGGATAGATTAGATAGATAGATAGATAGATAGATAGATAGATGAAACATCACATTTACACTAAATTCAGGGCTATGAGCTTTTTATTTTATGTCATTTATCTTACAGCTACATATTTTTTCAACATAAAATCCTGCTTACCAACAATACTGAAATAATCACTTGCTTTATTCCAGGAAACATATAATAGTCTCAGAATAACAATAGCAAATCTTCCAATAAGATGGAATATATACTTATATATAATTACTGGAAGTACTTGAAGTTTTTTGTTTTGCTTTTGTTTTTTAATGGGCTTTTTTTTTTGAAGCTCTGTTTGTTCCAAGGGTATATGCCCCTTGGGATAGATCATCAATATCTTTGTCTTAAAGCCACTTATAATACTTTTTTTCCTGAGAGGACATGCCATCAACTCAACACATAGTTATGGTCAATGTTTTCATTTTGTCTTGAATTTCAGTCATCACATCTGAAAATTTAATGTATTAATAATGTGTCCTGGAGAGCTTCCCATACTTGTATATAGAGATATTATTCCTCATTTCTTTTTATGGCCGTATAATACTCCATTGTGTAGATGTAACAATGTTGAGGGTCCTCTATTGATGAACATTTGAATTGTTTCTAATAAGCATCTTGTACTCCAATAAAAAGCCTTGTGCATACAGTAAGTCCCCTACATACGAATATGCAAGTCCAGAACTTTCAAAGATGTAAACATGTGTTTTCATGTTCAATCACGTCAGTTAGTTCATGTGTCTGGAATCCCTTGTCACATGTGTGCATTCTCTACAAGTGGTTGTGCTTTCATGTACTTTACTGTACAGTATTGTATAGTACATTAGTGTAGTATCTTGATTTCAAGGTCAGGATGTCTGGAAGCAAATGCAAAAGCATCAGTGATGTAGCTGATTGTATTAGCTGGTCACTTGGGCTAACTTTGCTGGACTTAGAAACAAATTGGACTTACGAGCGTGCTCTTGGAACAGAACTCATTTGTACAAAAGGGCTTATTGTACATCTTTCTGAATCTTCTGGTACATCTTTGAGATAGATTAGAAACTATAATACTAAGTCCACAGTATCCAATAGAATGTCCTCTGACCTGAATAATCACAGCAGTACTCCTATGTCTAAGGGTAGATGCTAACTCTTCCCAAGCTCATGGGATGAAAAGATGAGCCTCTGGCGCTTGAGGAAAGTCCATGATTGTCTCTCCACTCACTGAGTCCTCATGCCAGTGGGCTTTCTGAAGCATATCCAGAGATGTCCTGGTGGGACTACATTCTTGTTACTAGCACTCAGAGCAGGCCTGGAACATTACCACGAACCCATGAGGTCTTATGGATATGTAACAAGAATCACATAGAGTTAAACCAATCCTAAAATTCCCTTCAGAAGGGTCAGTATTGAGGACCACACATAATTTCTAAGTCAGTCAAATGTAGCAATTTTCTCCAACATCAGAGCATATCACAATTGACGGAGCACCAGATGAAGAGTCTCCTGTGGGAACCTCAGTCCAGATAATTAGCCATTGAGTGAACCAGAAGACACAATGATCAGCTCTTCTTTTTTATAACTGAAAGTAGGTAATCCCAATGCACATGGTATGGGCCTCCAAAGACGGTAAACACAGGCATTTAAAAGGAGGAAACGTGGTCATTTTTGACTTTATAGCTGCATTTTCTCATGCAGCTGTCTAAGCACATATGTGTGTGTGTACTTATGTATGTATATATTTCCATTTTACAAGCAATAGGTCTTAAATTATCCTAAATTTCAATTGCAATGTCTATCACTTTGAAAAAGCTCTGCCTTGACTAACAGCTGTGCAAGCAAGAACCAGAGTCCACTGAATTTCCATAACTCATTTCAGGATACAACATTTAGAAGATGCATTTCTAGCAATGTAAAAATCCAGCTATGTCTGGTGGCTTTCCCGTGATATCTAAGACTAATCCTTGTCAGTTGTTTCCAGAAAAGAAATTCAAGTTAGAGTATCAAGTAAGAAAAAAAAAAGGAAAAAAAAATGTCAAGACAGGCTGTCCTGAGTACAGGCCGGCTCTATGTGGCATGGGGTTGTTGCGTGGCATCTTACTCAGATCTGGAGGCAGCCCCCCAGGGCCCTGGGATATACAATGGTCTGTGTTGAGTGTGGTGAGCTGCCCTGTCCCCTCACTCCCTGACCTCAGGCCCACTGTTGTTCAAAGGTGTTGCCACTGTCTCTTCAAGGGCCACATAGGCCACCCCAAGCTGAAATGGACTGGGGTGACTCATCAGGGTTCCTGAAGCAGAAAGTACCAAAGGACAGGGTAGTTATCTGGGGAGAGCAGCTGAATCCATTTAAAAAGTCCCTAGAAGGCCAGCTGCAGTGACTCATGCCTGTAATCCCAGCACTTTGGGAGGCCAAGGCAAGAGGATTGCCTGAGCCCAGAGGTTCAAGGCCAGCCTGGGCAACATAGTGAGACCTTGTTTCTACAATAAATCAAAAAATTAACTAGGCATGGTGGCGGCATCTGTAGTCCCAACTACTCAAAAGGCTGAGGCAGAAGGATTGCCTGAGCCCAGGAGGTAGAGGTTGATTGTGCCACTGCACTCCAGCCTGGGCAGCAGAGAAGACTCCGACTCAAAAAACTAAAAGTAAAAATAAAACGTTTGTCAAAAGTCCTTAGAAGAAGATTTTCTCAGCTTTTGGTTGATGAATCCTACCTACACTGGGGCTCTGGAAAACAGAAACACAATATGGGTTAAATAAAAAAAAACACCAGGGGCATCTTGTATGGTGGACAGTGTTACCAAAGAGAAAGGTGTCCCTGTTTCCAGAAAGGCTTTAGGCCATTTCCCTTCTGGCTTCTTGGTTCATGGTGCTTCTTTTTCTCTCTTCCTAATACCTAAACTTCCTTTTGGTACCAGTCTGAGTGCCAAGTTATGAGGCCATACTGGTGTCTGTCCACAACAGAAAGCCCAGGATCACCTCAAAACAGTCCATGAGAAAGTCCCAGGCATTCGCTGTTCAGCCAAAATAGGATCATGCAGGTTCACTGTTAATGTCCACAAAGTGATGTGTATGGAGGAAGTGACTCCAAAATTCCCAGTGCTCATTTGCACAGGCAATGGCATCTTCATAAGAGGAAACCCACTGAACACATTCAGGAACCAGTAACAATATTCCGCACGGGTCACAGACATTGTCTGGGGAAGATAGGCCTCCAAGGGGGCTCCCAGCAGGTACTCCTGGAGCTGGTCTTGCCACGAGGGGCTGTTCCTTTTCAGCGATCAACCCAGGGAGAGCTGTGCTTTCCAAGGGCAGGGAGGGCACAGGCAGGAGGCCCTGGGCTGGGATGGACCTGACAGGCCTGGCCCCTCCCTCCTGCTCCCTCTCTCTTTTCCAAAACAAAACCTGCTGGATCCTGTTTGTGCTTTACTTACTTCCTGCTCCGGGCAGTCAGCCGAGCCAGGGAGACCCCTGGGCAGAGCCTCCGGGCTGGCCTCCCCCTCCTCCTCATCCTCTCTCCTGGGCATGCTTTCTAGGGAGCAGCCTGCAGCCAAGACTCCACCCATGAATGCAGGAAGCTGGCCAAGGGGCTCTGTCTCCAATCCTGGGGAGTCAGGGAGCCTGGGAAGGGCTAGGCATGGCGGCCTCTGCCATTCAAGAGTAAAATCGCCATCAGTGCTGCCTGGGGTGCCCCAGAGGCACCCAGGCCCCAGGCGTGCTCACAAACCTTGCTTGGGAGAGGGGCCCAGGAACACAGGAGAAGACAGCTGGGGTGACTGGCCCAGCTTCCACTCCTCCACCCCAATGCCATCCTGGCTGCCCTGCATGCCTCTGTGCAAACCTCCTGTCCTGCCCAGCTTTTGTTCACCAGGGCGCCGAGACCCCACTGTGAATGCTGAAAGGCGACCTATGGTCCCCAATGTCATTGTCCTTTCAAAGACAACCGGACGTTGTGACTGATTTTCCTGGAATGAGCTCAGTGGATGTCGTTTGCCTCAGGAATGTTCTGGAGACAGTTTCAGAAGCACAAGGGGAGCTGTGTGGGCCCTGCCCCCAGCGTTCCCCAAGCTGGACTTTCCTGGCCATGCCAACACCATGTCCTCCCGGGCTTTTCACAGTCACAGAGTCCATCTTGGCTCCTTACCTGTCAAGTGCCTTTTAAAGAAGCAAAGCCCCCCAGGCTGCCCGATAGGAAGGAGCAGGGCCTGCACCCCCATCGTGGCCAGGAGAGAAGAACTGGGGGCCTGGCAGGGTCTGTGTAGACTCTCTCCCACCTGCTCCCAGTCGAGCACTGGCGTCCCTCCATCTCTGGAAAGGGGCAGAGGCACAAAAGGCTGAACCCCCCCACCGGCCCCGCCCTGCTCCATGCCACAGTGGCTGCTGCCTCTGTTGCCAGGGAATCTGATCTTCTCTCCGGGGTGTGTAGACTAGTAATGACACTGGATGGACGGCAGAGTACACTCAGCACCCCCAGCTACCCCATTCTTTACACTCCTGGTACGTGTCCTGTCACGAGGGCTGCCGTGGCCTAGCTGTGTCAGGAGGTCTGGTCCCATGGCACATGTCCACGTCTTGCTCCCTGGCCTTCCCTTCATCCTCTGTCCCACCCTGCCATGCTCCACAGCTCCATTTCCCTCCATTGCTTACCTCCTTCCACTTGCAGGAGGGGAGCCTGTCCTCTGGGAGCTTGTGCTTTGTGTGTGGGTCCCAGGGGTTCACAGAAAGCATAGTGTGAGCTAGACACAACTGCACAGTGAGAAAAGGCTGGCAGGATCTTTCTGGATCCTTCCGCTCACAAGCTCTGGAGCAATTTGGATAAAGAGACCAGGGCCGGGCGCAGTGGCTCACACCTGTAATCCCAGCACTTTGGAAAGCTGAGGTAGAAGGATTGTTTGAGCCCAGGAGTTCGAGACCAGACCTCATCTCTACAAAAAAAATTTAAAAATAAGCCAGGCATGCTGGCATGTGCCTGTATTCCCAGCTCCTCAGAGGGTTGAGGTGGAAGGATCTTCTGAGCCCATGAGGTTGAGGCTGCAGTGAGCTGTAATCTTGCTTCATTTTATGGCGTTTTTTTTTTTTTGAGTAGAGGCCAAGGCTGGAGGATCACTTGAGGCCAGGTGCTCCAGACCAACTGGGGCAACATGGTGAGTTCTTGTCTCCACAAAAAGTAAAAAATAACAACAAATAGACTAAATACAATTGGGAAGGGAGATGCATGCAGGTGCTATCTAAATCCTCAATCATAGCAAGAGTTTCCATGTGGAAGTCGAGGCTCTGATGTGGTGGGGGAGAGGGGACCCCCTGTGGCAGGGACACCCCCAGGAGGTACAGCAGCTGAACTGGGAAGCAGGCCCTGCCGGCAGGCTCCAGCAAGTATGTCTAGCAGTGAGCAGGGGGTCGTGGGAAAACTTTGACTTGTTAGGAGCAAAGACAGAAAGACAGGCCGGCAGGTCACACCGTCATGGCATAGACCATGGCCCCAGCTTCACCCCGTGTCTCCTGCTGCGTGAAAAGTCACCCCAAAACACAGTGGTTCCAGATAGCCACAGTTGTTGATCATCTTACTATCTCTGTGGGCCAGGGCTTGGGAGGGGCCAGCTGGCATCTGTCTCTCTCCATGAGGTCTCCCCCTGTGGACTGGTCTGAGCCTCCTCACAGAGTGGCAGCCTCAGGAAGCTCAGGCTGCTTCCTTAGAAGCTGAAGATTTCATGAACGAACATTCCAGAAAGTAGCATGGAAACATCAATGCCTGTTTTGACCTTGTTCTGGAAGTCACACAGTGTTGTCCATTCTGCCATCCTCCACTGGACAAGCTGTCAGAGAAGCCTGTCCAGTCTCGTGGGGAGGGGACAGAGACCTGCCTCTTGATAAGACAGGTGAAGCCACAGTGACCGACCACCCTTTTCCCTTGGGGTTGAGTTTCTGTGACCCTGACATCCTCTGTTCTTCTGATACATCTGTCTTTGGTGCGTCCCTTGCATACCCCAGAGAAAGGTGTTTTCCACCCTGGAAATGGGGGCTATGGAGGCAGCAAGGCTTCAGAGCAGCCTCCTGGGGACCTGTACTCCCTGAGACCAGGCTCTCTGTATTCATCACGTGCTGGATCTGGGCAGCCCAGGAGGAGGTGATGCTGTGTGAAGCCCAAGGTCAGAGCATGAGACACCTGGCTGCCCCTCCTTGGGACTTGCAGGGTACTCACTCTGGGGACAGCCAACCACTCTGTCAAAAGTCCAACCTGAAGCTGCCATGCTTTGAGGAAGCCCAAGCCGGCCATGTGGGAGATTCCAGCTGTCCCAGCCCAGGTCCAGACACATACGAGAAGATGTCATCTTGGATGGTCAGCCTGGTCCTGCACTCAGATGATGCCAGTCCAACCACTGTCTGACCACCGTTGCCTCTGAGGCCCCAAGTGAGAACCACCCACTGAGTACAGTTACCCTTCAGAATCTTTTTTCTTTTCTTTCTTTTTTTTTTTTTTTTTGTTTGTGTGACAAATCGGGGCCCCCGGAGGCGTTCCATGGCCCACAAAAAACCCCCGCC
>CAUYQG010296315.1:0-56948 GCA_963574415.1 Tarsius wallacei
CCCAGACTGGAGTGCAGTGGCCACTTCTGGCCACCACAGCCTCGACCTGCTGGGCTCCAGTGATCCTTCCGCCTCAGCCTTCCGAGTAGCCGGAATTACAGGCACACGCTACCACGCCCGCACATCTTTAAAATAAAAAAATTTTTTAAAAAAGAAAGTGGTTCTAGGAGCAACCAAAGGACTAGTTTTGAGCTGGTGAAAGGCCAATTCTGTTGCTTTGTGATTATTGTTTCAGTAACACAAGCAGCAAATGGAAACATGCTTGTTGTAAAAAAAAAAAAAGTATATCTAGACATTATAGAAATATATGTTTATTTCTGTGTATGTAGAATATATTAGCATGTTCGTGCAGTTATATGTACAGTCATGCACTGTGTAATGATGTAGTCTACAACAGACTGCATGTACAATGGTGGTATTAGAATGATATTATTATACTGTATTTTTACTGTACCTTTTCTATAGTTAGATATGTTTAGATACATAAATACTTACCATCGTGTTATAATAGCCTGCAGTATTCAGTACAGTTACATGCTATACGAGTTTGTATCCTAAGAGCAACAGACCATACCATATAGCCTGAGTGTGTAGTCAATTGTACTTTCCAGGTTTGTGTAAATATATCCTGTGATGTTCACACAATGGCACAATCACTTAATTCCATATTTCCCAATGGATCCCCATCATTAAACAATGTGTGATTGTACGTGTGTGTGGACAATATAGACACTTACAAGAAAAAGGGAAAATACTTCGTCACACCTCATTCTATCTATTCCTAAGAAACCACTGCTGTGTTGTGACGGATAACCTTCTAGACAGTTTTTCTGTGCATTTACATAATAAATGCCTGTATATTCATACATTCATATCAATGTCCAGTGACTTGGTTCATTCCTCATCTTTGATTCTTTTCCCTTCTTTTTAACTGGGATTGAATAGTCCACAGTATGGATGTAACCTTCTGTCTGCGAATGATGGATACTTAGGTTACTTCCCTTTTTTGTTATTACAGACAGCACTGCAGTGGGTCCATCTGGCCATACATCTTTGTGCATGGGCATTGATACTGTTTGGAATAGATTCCAAGGCGTAGAACACTGGGATAGGGATAAAGCACACAGAACATTTGATGGATATTGCCCAACACGCCTTTTGCAAGGCTGCTATGGTTTTTCCATTTGCCTGCAGTGTTTAGAAGTAGCAGGCTTCTCACAGCCTTGCCAGTGTTGGATATTATCATTAAAACGTGATTTTCCTGCCTGATGGGGGGAAGTCATATTGCATTGTTGTTTTATTTTACATTTATTTAATTATGAATAACTCAAGCATCTTTTCATATGTTTATTGGCCATTGCTATGTAAGCATCTGTAATTATCCTGTTTGTATCCCTTAATGATTTTTCACTTGTTGGGGCGCTTATGTACTTTGGATATTAATCACTTGTCTGTTATGCATGTTGCAAATATTTTTCTCTTCACATATTGCTTGTCTTTTATCTTTGTTTATGGCATCTGTTTGCCAAAGGGAAGTTTTAAATATTTATGTAGAGAAATTTGTAGAAGAAATTAGGGAATTTCAATTGATTTAGATGGGTGGTTGGTTCTTGTGTTAGCTATTGTTCATATGTATGTATATATACTGTGGTGATTAATAAACCCTTAGAAGTTAAATAGATCCATCCGAATACACTTATTTTTGTGTATTTCCCTCAAGGGGTGGGTGCTGAACGCTTGGCTATTATCGTGTAGGAAGTTCTAGGGAATCTGAGATACTATAAAGATATCCCCCAAGCAAGGGAAAATTGGGGACCATTGAGACAGAGGCTGTCCATGGAGGACAGATGGCCGGCAGCCCCACATTTCCATTCTTTTTTTTTTTTTTTTGAGACTCTGTCACCCAGGCTGGAGCGCAGTGGTGTGTGCATTTATGGCCACCCTAGCGTCGACCTGCTGGGCTCTGGCAGTCCTTCCACCTCAGCCTTCCAAGTAGCCAAAACTACAGGCACATGCTTCCACACCTGGCTAATTTTTGATTTATTGTAGAGATGAAGTCTCGCCAAGTTGCCTGGGCTGGTCTCAAACACGTGGGCTCATGCAATCTCCTCACCTCAGCCCCCCAAAGTGCTGGGACTACGGGCTTTAGCCACCGCGTCCGGCCCACATTTCCATTCTTATAGCTCAACATCCGGAAGAAAAGACACCCTCTTCTCATCCTCACCTCCCAAGGAAAAGGAGTCCAGTTGCCCCATCACTGTCCTCATTGACTACGGTCACACATTCACCCCTGCCAGGGGACAGGGACACTGTGATCGACAGTCCAACCCAACCACATATGGAGGGGAAGGGTTGGTCCACTTTTGGAAAGAGGTTGCCAGATGGACAGACATAACAGGTTGCAGGACCCACACATGGCACCCAGAAGACGGCAGTAGGGAAGCTGGACTGGATCGGAGGAGTGAGCCTGAGACAGGCTTCCATTCATCACACACACCTTGGTCCTTGGCTCTCTCCTGTAAGGCGGTCTCATGAGGTATAATGAGTGGGTCAGGCTGGGGAGCCAAAAGCAGATGATATTAAATGAGGCTTGTCAGACACCCGCATCTGGCACTTTGTGGTACTCAGTTAGTGGTGATAATTTTCCTCCTTGTTATTGTTACCAGAATTAAAAGAGTATTAGGATGAGGTAGCAGATCATAAGAAGTTAGTGGGTGAGTTCTTCCTCGAACGCCCTGAGCAAGGCCTCTTTGGGTGGTCCCCTGGTGTTGCATAGGTGGTAATGGTGAGGAGGGGTAATGGCACTCAGAAATGAGGCAGGGCCTAGGGGGCTCAGGAAACGCATCTTGAGTAGGAAGCTGATTTCTAGCTCCGCTGAAGTGCACCTTGATTCTGAGTGAAATCAGCCCCACGCTGGGCCTCGCAGCTGGCCTGGTATCTCAGGGACCATGTCGTGACCTGCTTTGCTTCCCTTACAGTTCACCTGATCCCTGTGTCAGCAGCGAAGAATGGAGTGAACAGCAAGAGTCGAAAAAGAATCATGCCCGACCCGGTGACAGAGCCCCCTGTGACAGACCCCATTTATGAAGCTCTTTTGTATTGCAACATCCCCAGCGTGGCTGAGCGCAGCATGGAAGGTAGGCCTTGTGTGCCGCCCACCCAGCACCCCGCAGCCTGGGACTCGGTGCCCAGATGGAGCCCCCGCTTCGGGGACTAGCGGCACAGCAGTGGAAAGAAACAGATGACTGGGACCCAAATCCTGCAGTTGCCACCAGGCTGTGCCCTTGAATGAGTTCACGGATCTTAGCATCCTCATCTACAAAATGGGAGTAACTCGACCAGGTGCAGTGGCTCATACCTGTAATCTCAGCATCTTGGGAGGCCGAGATGGGAGGATTGCTTGAACCCAGGAGTTTGAGATCAGCCTGGGCAACATAGTGAGACTTCTCACTACAAAAAAAATGCAAAAATTAGCTGGCCATGATGGCGCGCACCTGTAATCCCAGCTACTCAGAAGGCTGAGCTAGAATGATGGCCTGAGCCCAGGAAGTTGAGGCTGCAGTGAATGCTGTGTTTATGTCATTGCACTCCAGCCTGGGCAACAGAGTGAGTCCCTGACTAAATAAATAAATAAGGGAGTAACTAGCAAGACCTGTGCTCGGGACTCATGGGAAAATTAAGTAACTGCTTTGAACAGCATCTGGCTCATGGTCAGCCTGCAAAAAATGTTTGCCATTAATGATCTCTAGGAAGACTGAAAGGTGGCCTCGGTGGGATCCGGGGAAGCACCCTCAGCTACTCCGCTTTTCAGGGGAGCCTCTTGGGACTTAGGATGCCCTGCTGGTATGTTGCCATAAAGCTGTGGGAAAATAGAATTTCTATGTCAAGTTTTGCTTTTCTGAAAGTGTATCAAAGGATAGTGTTGAATATTTATTAATGTTTGTGCCTAGTCTTGTTTCATGAAAGATTTAAAGCAGAAGTCATTGTTTCTGGTGTTTCTGGGGGCCTCCCCCTAGTCCATGCATGAGGCCACATTGGTAGCTATGCCCACATTTCACTGACCTCCTGTTACTTCTGGGATGTCTGGGACATAACCAGCCCCCTCATGTTCCTCTCTCTCGCCTTGTAAGACTATTCCATGTTCCCTGCCCAGCAAGGCAACCCTGCCTACAGCTGGGACCCACTGACAGTGGCTCTGCAGCCCCTCAGTGACCCCCACTGGCTCCTCCTCTGATTCCCAGCACGAGCATAGCCAGGTTACTGCCCCCCACTGCTGACTCCCTTCCCCCCAAGAATTGACACCTACTGAGTGATGACCAGACAATTGCTTCTTTCTCACAGGCCACGCCCCGCATCATTTTAAACTGGTCTCGGTGCATGTGTTCATTCGCCACGGGGACAGGTACCCGCTGTATGTCATTCCCAAAACAAAACGGCCAGAAATTGACTGCACTCTGGTGGCTAACAGGTAAATTGCACTTTTTCTAGAAGTCGTTTTCAAGAATGTTATATCCTGTACGATAGAGAATTGCAGGACAAGGGAGTCACCTGCACTCGATGAACACATACCATCTGCAGGAACCTGACTCCAGAACGGCCCTGCATGTGAATACCTTTGCACAGTCGAAAAACTGCAGCTCACAGAGGCAGGGACACCTGTGTCAAGTAACACAGCAGACACACTGAGGTTTGAACCTAGATCATCCAGAGGCCCACTCTCCCACTCTGCCATTCTTCAGTTGGAGAAACAGCTGGGACACGGTGTGGTGAGCACTGGGTTAGGAACCCCCCGCCTCAGCTCAGCTGCTCTATTTGGGGCAGCAGACAAGTTCCTTTGTGTCTCTGAGCCCTGCCTCCTGTCTCTAAAATGGGGATGACCATGCTTACTGTGCAGGGCTCAGGTGAGGTATGCATGTTAGCAGTTGCAAAGCCATAAGGATGTGAGATATTATCTCAACCTTTTAATTTTTCACAAGAGTCGAGACAGCCTGTTCTTGGTTGAAAGCCCTTAGGATGAGAAATAATTTAACAGAGAGTGGAAATTGTATGTATGGAAATGGCATGGCCTTAAAATTAGAGGCACAGTTAGCAATAAAATGATGGGTCAGGCCTTGGCAAATGTGTCTGGGGCACACAGTGTCCCAGCAGAGTTTACCGAATGAGGTCAGGAGACACAAAGTGCTCGGTGGGGCTGACGTCATTTTGATGGACTGCTTCTGGGGTGCCAGCATGCCGGGCAGGGCCAGCCTGATGGAGCCATGGATTCCCTTAAGGCAGCCAGGGCCATTCTTTAAAGAGGCACTTTGCCCCTCCATCTTGCTGAGCCCCTCATTCTGTCACAGCGACAGGAGGGCCCTCTAACAGGGCCATTTCCGGAGCTCTTATCTGAGTGGCTCAGTTCCTGGGGACCTGCTGCCTGGCTGTCTCTGTCCTCATTCTCTTTGGCCTGGTTGTATCTTATTGAACACCCTATATTTTTAGAAGCTGCCTCAAATCCTTTGTGGAAAGAGGGTGGAGTATGCGTGTTTAATTATTTCATGTCATAATTAATTCCATCTTTATCAACAATAACAATTAACTTGTCACCATAAACACAAAGGTGGAATAAGAGTGAGCAGACATCCCAGTGCAGTGGGCCCACCCTGGTCACTGACTCCCCCAGGACCGAGATCTAGGTCACCAGCAGAGCCAGCTGTCTTTCTGGGTGCTTTTTCAGCTTCATAAATCAGTAAATTTATGACCTCCTAAAAGATGGTGACTCCCTGTGTGTGCCTAGTTACTCTAGTCCAGTGCAAGGGAGTATTTGGGCCAGCAGGAGGGCGGGGAGCCAAATCAGGCAGGAACTGGTTGTCCGTATAAGCCGGTTGTCCCACAGTTTCCACCCACAGTGACACACCCCGTGACTCTCAAAGCTTTTGTAGTAGAAGCTGCCTCTTCCTGAAAGCTGTGTGCTTTTTGACAAAGGCTCTATTTCAGTCCTCATAGTACTATGTTTAGCCAGCATTAAGGATATTAGCCATTCATACACCCGTTTTAGTAAATGCTTTTTAAAAAATTTCTAAACAGAAATTAAATATGCTTTTTTTCTAAATCCAAGGAAGAAAGAAGTCTTCACTCAGTCAGCCTTTATTCAGCACGTTTTAGTTTTATGAGTTTTATGCTCCTGTCATGTGCCAGGGACTGTCACGTGTACCTGGCTCCCATAACAGGAGGTGAGCCGTCTCATAGGTGCAGTGAAAGAGCCAGCCCTGTGAGGTTCTGGGGAAAGAACATTCCAGAGGGGGGAAACAGCAAGTGCCCAGGGCCCAAGACTGGAAGAGCTGGGCACAGATGAGCCACAGTAAGACCAGGTGTGGCTGGACGGGAAGGGGGAAGTGGACTTCTGAGGAGTCACAGGAGAAAGGCTGCCCTGCCCACTCACCTCCAGAGAGACAGACCAGGTGCCTGGGACATGGCAGGCCCTCGGTGAATGGTAGCTGGCAGGCGACAGAGGCATCAGAGAAAGAAATAGAAGAAGAGCAAGAAGAATTAAAAGTAGAAGTCAGTTCAGTATGACACTTGGGGTTGTGAACCAGAAGAGGGGTGGCCTGGTTCAGTCGGGGCAGGGAGGGGATGTGGGGTGGCAGATCAGGGAAGGCCACCCAGAGAAAGGGGCCAAAAGGTGAGCAGGGGCAAAGGGGACAGCAGCTGATACTGAGCAGCCCCCCAGGTGAAGACACCAGCTGTGCAGCATGGGGTAGTGGGCAGCTTGGCACGTCGGGGTCCTCAAAATGAGTTTCTCAGGCTTGAGTGCAGTGCAGAGCTGGGTGGGAGCCAGTCATCTGAGGCTCTGAAGGCCCAGCAAGAGAGTGTGGGCTCCAGACACCAAGGCAGCAAGGGAGCTGGGGAGTGATGGGATCAGAGGATGGAGGTCTCTGACAGCCAGTGGTGGCATCTGTGTCATGGACTTTACTTGGAGCAGAACCCACAGCCTTAAAATGGCCTGCAAGGCCCATGTGCCCTTCCTCCACCCCTTACTGCCTCTGCTTCAGCCACACTGCCCGTAGCTCTTTCAGTCCTTGTGCACACTGCTGCCCTCAGGGCCTTTGTACTGGCTGTTTCCTCTCCCTGGAAAGCTCCTTCCAGGGTAGCTTTATGGCCAATTCTCTCACCTCCCCAAGTCTGCTCAGATATCCCCTTCTCAATGAGACCTACTCAGAACACCACTCCAGTTAAAATGACAAGGTGCTTCTCCCTCCATCCTGATTTTTACAACCTCTTCATCCCCCCCACCTTCTTTTTGCTGCAATATCTGCTACCGTCTTTTTTTTTTTTTGAGTTGGAGTCTTACTCTGTCACCCAGGCTAGAGTACGGTGGCATGCTCACAGCCACCTCAGTCTCAAGCTGCTGGGCTCAGGTGATGTTTCCACCTCAGCCTTCCAAGTAGCTGGAACTACAGGCATGAGCTACCATGCCTGGCTAATTTTATGATTTATTGGAGAGATGAGGTCTCACCAAGTTGCCCAGGCTGGTCTCGAATCTGAGGACTCAGGCAGTTCTCTCACCTCAGCCTCCCAACGTGCTGGGATTATAGGTGTGAACCACCACACCCAACTATCTGCTACCTTCTAACACACACACGTGCACGTGTTTATGGTGTTCATTGTGTACCATCTGCTTCCCCAGGCTAGAACATAGGCTCCTGGAGGGCAGGGATTTTTATTTGTTTTTCTTCACCACTGTTGCATCCAGAGCACCTAGGACAGTGCCTGGCATATGGTGGGAAGTGTGACAATTATTTGTTAAATGAATAAATGATGGAGGCTGGAACTCAGGGAGTGGCAGCAGAGATGGAGAGAGGGGTGATCTTAGAATACGTGACACAGTGGGATCAACAGGACTTGGTGACAGGCTAGAAGGGGGTGTGAGGGAGGGTGGTACCCAGGTTTCTGATTGGGCGTCTGACTATTATTGGTGGTGCCCCTTCCTGGAATAGAGAGCACAGAAAATGGGAAGTTTGGAAGAGGGCCATGAGTATAGCCTCAGTGCTGCATTTGAGCTGCCTTGCAACATTCAGGTAACTCCTAGTAGTCAGAAGGCCATATAGGCTTGAGGCCTGGGAGCACCGTTTTGCTGGGAGGTAGAGGTTTGTTGGAGCATCTTCAGCACAATGATGGCCTTAGAAGCTGTGGGCTTGAATACTATCATAGACAGAACCTGAGGAGTGAACCAAAAGCAGAGTCCTGGGAAACACAGACATAGAACAGGCACAGAGGAGAGAGGATCCCAGGAGTGGGCACTGGAGCCGCAGAGGGGAAGAGGTTAAGAGACTGCCGTGATGAGAGCTAAGGAAATGGGGCAATTAATCACCTCACATAAAGCAAAGGCCCAGAAGGCTAAAGACTTGAGAAAATTATCTTTTTATCATTTCACTTTATTAATAATATGAGGTGAGAAATGCTTTAATTGGCATCCATTTTGAAAATCTAGTGTGAATGCATCCCAGTCTCCAGCTATAAATGCTTTTTTGAATTGTGTTTTCTGATGACAGGGTTACTGGCCTCACACCTCCTCTCTGCCTGAATTAACATTCTGTGCAGAACTCTGTAGTTGCTCAGATTAAGACTAAGGCACAATAAATTTTCTCATAGGTGTGTAGATTCGCCTTGGGGTTCTGTCTCAAGCTTTATGGCATAAATAGGTGTGAATGATGCATATAAAAGTGTAAATAGCCAGGAGAGGTGACTCAAGGCTGTAATCCCAGCACTTTGGAAGGCCTAGGCGAGAGGATTGCCTGAGCACAGGGGTTTGAGACCAGCCTGGGCAACTTGGTAAGACCTCGTCTCTATAATATATCAATAATAATAATAATAATTAGTTGGGCATAGTAGCATGCGTCTGTAGTTTCGGCTACTTGGAAGGCTGAGGTGGAAGGATCACCGGAGCCCAGGAGGTCGATGCTGGGGTGGCCGTGAGTGTGCCACTGCACTCCAGCCTGGACGATGGAGTGAGACTCCAACTCAAAAAAAAAAAGTATAAATAAGAACTCTGAAGTGAATGACTTGAAGGCTTAAGATAGTAACACTTTTCCATTCCTTTCATTTTCAATATGAAAGCAAATTTCCAACGAGACCACATGAGTTTTTCTCATAGATGCAATTATTTCTGTATCAGTCAGGGTAAGGTTAACTTGTAAGTCTCTTTTGTAACAAAGAGACTCATGAATGCTTTACCCTAAATGACGAAGAAGTTGAGCCCTTCCGCATACGAAGGTCTGAGTGGGCTAAACTTGGTCATTTAGGGCCGCTGGTCTTTCCAGGTTCGTGCTTCTGCCATCCCCTGGAGATGTCTGTATGGTTGAACCTGGGCTGCTGCCATGCCTAACAGTGGCTGGAGGGAAGGAAGAGAATGTGAAGGAGGGCACACTCATGATCTCTGAAAGCCTCAACCCAGAAGTGGCACACATCCTTTCATTCCTTTGGCAAATGAGGGCCCACCTAACTTCTGGGACCTCAGAAATGGGATCTACCCAAGAAGAGAAGAGAATAGATGTTAACGTACAACTAGTATTCTCACCCACAACAACCTTTATTTATTTATGTATTTATTTTAGTTGGAGTCTCACTCTGTCACCCAGGCTAGAGTGCAGTGGCACACTCATGGCCACCCCAGCGTTGACCTGCTGGGCTCCAGTGATTCTTCCACCTCAGTCTTCCAAGTAGCCGGAACTACAGGCATGTACTACCATGCCCAGCTAATTTTTTTATTTATTATAGAGACGAGGTCTCGCCAAGTTGCCCGGGCTGGTCTCAAACCCGCGGGCTCAGGCAGTCCACTTGCCTCAACCTCCTAAAGTGCTGGGATTACGGGCTGAACCACTGAGCCTGACCTTCTTTATTTTTAATACAGTTGTCCAGTGTCTACAGGGTATTTGTTCCAGGGCCACCCTCAGATACCAAAGTCTGTGATGCTCAAGTCCCTTGTGTTAAATGGTATAGTCTCTGCTAATAACCTAGGTACATCCTCTAGTATACTTTAAATTGTCTCGAGATAATTTATAATACCTAATACAATGTAAATGCTATGGAAATAGTTGTGATACTGCATTCTTTTGTGTTTGTATTATTTTGTATTGGTGTAATGTTATTTTGGGGGTTTTTTCCTGAATATTTTTTGATCCACAGTTGAATCTTCAGATGCAGAACCCAAAGGTATTGGAGGACTAACTGTATTTTCATCAAAATCTGAATATTTTGATAAACACTTGGGGAAATTGCCATATGCATTGCTACAGATGATGGAAGTTTCATGAAACATCTAAGGAGGGAGCACTTCACTTCACAGTTGAATTCATTCACACGTGTTCTTGGAGCATCTGCTGAGTGCCAAGCACCCTCTGGGCTCCAGGAATGGAGCAGTGGACCAGGCAGGCAGGGGCTGGGTAGCCAAATCCAGGACAGATCCAGGGACTCAGGTTACCTGGTCCTCTTCCTGTTAAAAAGATATAGCCATTTATCTGTTCTGTAAGGGAAGTTTTTCTTCCATGAATCTTTTTCTTTCCATACCAAAAAAAAAAGTTGTCATGAATACAGTTAGGTATCAAATCATCGTTAAGCAGATGCCCTGAAAACCTGGGACGCCTCAGCAAACACTTTCAGGAGTGAAATTCCATTTCTAAAATTGGCAGCAAAGCTTTCTCACATCCTCAGAAAATCTCCAACCTGAAATGATGGCCTGAGGCAGAACACTTGACTCCTGTTGATAGATGGCCTTTGTTTATGTGGATTCCTATTGGCAGCCTCATTGTCAGTCTGGACATTTTATTTCCCAGTCTGCAAACATTTATATGCTTTAGCCTCAGGCAAAATAACATACCCTCTGCTTTTATGGAAAAACGTAATTCCCTGTAGTCATCCGGGGTGATTTATTAAACCATACTGCATGTCTGGATTAGCATACTCTAATTTTAAAACATCTTTTTTAAAAGATGGGGTTTTTTTTTAGCTTTATGCTTTTGAAAGATAATAAACCTATTTTGGCAGCCATTTTTACAGCATTGCCAAAGTTAATTGGGCTCTCAGACAGCGGGGGCTTGCTATTAGAACAATTTATCTTTGCTTCTTTTCATGCTGATTTGTATGCAGCTTAAAATCTGTCCACTTCTGTTCAGCTGGAAAAATGTATATACATTCATAGCCTATTCCATTATTCTGAGAATGGGTGTGTATATTCATAGGTCATTTCATTTCAGGGAAATTGTATGTTAGTGACTAGAAACACTGCATATACTTTGTGGCAGAAATATAGATAATTTCAGATCTCATATATAAACTTGTTTTTTGATATTTATTACCACCTCATACTAAATGAGATGCTGTATGTGCAAAACGCAGAATGAATATAAGAACGATAGCGATCTTGGTTATCTTACTTAGTTAACAGTTTTCAAAATGGGAGATTTTCCAGAGATCAGAAAAATTAAGAACTGCGGATTACCTCAGCAAAGGATGGGGTCGATTTTTTAGGAGGGAGAGGACAGCATGTAGAAAGTTGTGGAAGTGTGAAAGAACGAGGTCTTGGGTACCTGCGTGGTCTATGTTTGTATGCCCAACCCTGAATTGTACCCCACATCTTTATAATAAAAATTTAGAAGAAAAGAAAGAATGAGGTCTGTTGTGTGTTGGGGGAAAGAAGGCAATTAGCTTCATGTGTCCTGGCCAGGACACGGTATTAGGGAGGAGAGGGCCAGGGAGTGCCACGGCAGGGCCACAAAAGATCTACAGACCATGCCAAGGCAAGGCCATGACAGATTGACAGGCCATGCCAAGGCGGAGCCACGATAGATTGACAGATGTGCCAAGGCGGGGCCACACAAGCTTGACAGGTCCTGTGAGGCTCATTCTGGATAGGGAAGGATAGTGAGCCAGACTTGCCTTTTAAATGGATCCCTCTGGCTGTGGAGAAGGCAAGGTCAGAGGGGCATGGTTAATTGGCAGGAAGGCCAAGGAGGAGTTCATCGCTAGCCGGACAAAAGCTGAGTGAGGCCAGAACCCAGGTAGGAGCTGTGAGGAAGAAGACAGGGATGGAGGAGCACCAGAAGGAAGAATCTGTGAGATTGAGAGGCAAGTAGCGTGTGTAGGGACAGGGAAAGAAGAAAGTAGGACAGCTCCCAAGCTAGGGCATGACAGGTGGGTATTGGTGGCCTCCCAGAAAGGGAGCCCAAGAGGCGGCACAGAAGGGGAACAGGATGGTAGAGGGCAACGCTGAATCCCACAGTACCAAGTTCATCAGGTTAGGGACTCAGGCTGACCTTACAGAGGGAGGATTTCATATGGAAGTGTCAGTGGTCAAGTAATAATGAAATTAAAGTTGGAAAGTGATTGAGGCCAAGCATGGTGGCTCACACCTGTAATCCCAGCACTTTGGGAGGCCAAGGTGGGAGGATTGCTTGAGCCCAGGAGGTTGAGACCAGTCTGGGAAACATAGCAAGACTTATCTCTAGAAAAATAAAAGTTAGCCGGACATGGTTGTGAACACCTGTAGTCCCAGCTACTTGGGAGGCTGAGGCAGGAGGATTGCCTGAACCCAGGAGGTTGAGACTTTGATGAGCCATGATCGTGCCACTGCACTCTAGCCATGGTGACAAAGGGAGACTCCACTCAAAAAAAATAAAAAGGATTGTATCCGATTGAACTAGTCCCTGTTCTTGTGGGTGGGAAAGGCCAGGACACGTGTTTGCTGATGCTGGAAACTGGGCTCTTAGAGCACTCTGACCACTAATTCTCTGTGTTGTCTCTTTAGGAAACCGTACCACCCTAAACTGGAAGCTTTTGTTAGTCACATGGCAAAAGGATCCGGAGCCTCTTTCGAAAGCCCCTTAAACTCCCTGCCTCTGTACCCCAATCACCCCCTGTGTGAGATGGGAGAGCTCACGCAGACAGGTATGTGACAGCCATCCACTCCAGTGTCCTCCCATCTCCATACATCTGGAGCAAATTCTCCAGGGTAAGGTGCTGTAAGGACTGGCACCACAAGGAGCCCAGAGTCACCACGGCATATAATTCAACATCTGATTGCTAAAAGTCAAATATAATCTTATTTCTTATTACAGAAGCAATACATATTCATGAAGAGAAATTAGGAACGAGCCAGGCACGGTGGCTCATGCCTCTAATCCTATTAAGAGCACTTTGGGAGGCTAAGGTGGGAGAATCGCTTGAGCCCAGGAGTTCGAGAACAGCCTGGGCAACATAGTAAGACCCTGTCTTTACAAAAAATAAAAATAAAAAATTAACCAGGCATGGGGTCACGCACCTATAGCCCCACCCACTCAGGAGGCTGAGGCAGAAGGATTGCCTGCACCCAGGAGGTTGAGGCTCTATGGTGAGCCACAATCGTGCCGCTGCACCCTGGCCTAAGTGACAGAGCAAGACCTGTTTCAAAAAAACAAAAGAAAAAGAAAAAGAAAAGACAGTGAAGTAAGAGGAAGAAAAAATTAAAGTAACCATAGTCCTAACAAAGAAATCGACCCTTAAGAGTAATCTCTGTGTACTTATGCATACATGAATGTACACACACACACACACACACACACACACACACCCCTACCTTACTAAACACTACTTTGTAACCCACTTTTTCACTTAATGATATATTGTGATCATCTTTCCCTATCAATGATTGTTTATCCATAACATCGTTTGTGATATCTTCATATCATTCCCCTCCAGATGGGCAATAGTTTATGTAACCAATCCCATCTTAGGCCTTTCAAACAAAACTCCTAATAGGTTTTAATGTTCAAGATCTCGAAGAACAAACAGGTGGCACATTCCCACTGCTATGCATAGTGGGAGTTGAGTCCTCACAGAAGCCCGCTTTCCCTCTGTGGCCCTAGTCAGCTCACTGTCAGGGGAGGTTGGTGAGTTAACTGTGGGCTCACGTTTGCTGGGAAGAAAGGAATGGGTGGGCCCTTAAAGTTCCAGTTTCCTGGTTCTTCAGTCTGGGACCTCAAAGGACCCTGCTTGGTCCCCAGCCTTTGTGGGGGTTAGGGAGGACTGACTGTCCGTGTTCTGTTTCTTGTTGTATCAGCATTTTAGGACCTCAGTCTGGAGGGAAGGAAGATCTCTGTCCTGTGGTTGGCCCTGTTGGGTTTTGCCAGGTTTCGAGAGCCATTTGTATTGGGAGGTTATGTTGGGTGACAGAGTGGGCAAGGGAGCCTCAGGAGGACTAGCCTTGGATTAATAAACTGGATAAGGCCGGGCTCGGTGGCTCAGCCTATAATCCCAGCACTTTGGGAGACCGAGGCAAGTGGATTGCCTGAGCCCATGGGTTCGCTACCAGCCCGGGCAACTTGGCAAGACCTCATCTCTATAATAATTTAAAAATTAGCTGGGCGTGGTAGCGCGTGCCTATAGTTTCAGCTGCTTGGAAGGCTGAAACAGAAGGATCACCGGCACCCAGCAGGTCAATGCTAGGGTGGCTGTGAGTGTGCCACTGCACGCCAGCCTAGGCTATGGAATGAGAGTCCAACTCAAAAAAATAAAAAATAAAGAAGTTGGATAAAAGCCTCTGGCAATCAGTTCTCACACGTGAGCTCCGCATTAGCTTAGAACGGGGGTTCTCATCCTACCAGATCCAACACTTCCTTTTATTAACAATTATTTTACAATTTCCTTCAAATATCCTGAAGTGAAATTTAGATATAATATAATCTATCTATGTACTTAATTTTTTAAACATTATATCAGGAGCCCTAACCATAACAAAAAAGTAAATTAATTTATTACATAATTCTATGTATCTCAGTATAAATGCTTGAGAACAGCTATACTAGAAAACAGAATGAAGTCATCAGATGCTTACACCTAAGTGTGGATTGGTGACTCTGACAACTACAAACGCAGATGCCTGAGGGGATATACTGTGGCTAATGCCACGTATCAGGATGTGGTTTTTCTGACAAGTTCTAATCAAAACAAAGTACAGACATTTCTTAATTTATATTGCATTTCTGGAGAACTCAGCGGCTGTTAATGTTATGCAAAAATGGTTTTGTGTTTATAGACACAAAAAGCCAGAGTTAGGTTCTGTAGACTAAAGTATTCTAACAGGTTTTTCCCATGTGGGAATGTCTTGTGATACATTCAGAAGTCATGTGGGACAGAGAACAGTTGTCCTTTGTGAGATAGTCCGGCCCCCTGCCCTCACCCACTAGGTGCCAAGAATGTCCTGCCACATGCTGTGAGGACCCCACCCCCAAACCCTCTCTGAGAGCAGTACCACTCTTGCTGAGAACCATTGGTTAGACTCTCTGGTCGCAAAAAACAGAAGCCAACTCAAGTGAAAAGGGGAAGTTTATTATAAGGATACAGCGATGACTCACCGACTCCAATATCAAGAGTGTGACCAGGCCTCTAGAAGTTGGAACCAGGAATGAAAGCTGTCTTGTCCTTGCCTCTTCTCTCTGGTTTTTTGCCGTGTGTCTGTCAACAGAATGGCAATCCTAGCCACACCCAGAGATGAATTTGCAAGTCCCGATTCTTAAGACAGCAAATTCATCGAGGTCTTAGGAGTCAGTGCCCATCAGCTCAGGCTAAGGGGCAAGGATGACTGTGCAGAGAGCAGGGGCCAGGGCTCAGTCTCTGGATCTGAGGGCTGTTTCCTGAGAAGAGAAGGGAGGTGGCCCTCACATACCTAGAGATAATCATTCATTTGGACCTGTCTTCTCGATTGATCTATTATCATCATTGTTTTATAAATTAGAATTTCTCTAAAAATCATTTTTGCAATACCATTTGCTCCCATTCCCTCATTCTCCGCCCCCCACCCACCCTTTTTAAGGCGAATCTCACTTTGTTGCCCAGGCTAAAGTACAGTGGTGTGACCACAGCTCACTGTAGCGTCAGACTCAAGCTATCTTCCTGCCTCAGCATCCGGAGTAGCAGGGACTACAAGTGTGCCCCGCCATGCCCAGTTTTTTGGGGTTTTTTTTGTAGAGACTGGTGTCTTGCTATGTTGCCTAGGCTGACCTTGAACTCCTGGCCTCAAGCTCTCCTCCCGCTCCATTCTCCCAAAGTGCTAGGATTACACATGTGAGCCACTACGCTTGTTGGTCCCCTCACTCTCTTTGAATGGTCCCTTTTATCTTCTATTTTAAATGTCATGAGAAATGCATAGCTGTTGTAATAATCATTTGTAACTGGCACACTTATGACACCCCATGATAATTATGTAAGATAAGATTGCTCACCAGTGCCTGCTGTATTGAAGATGCCTTGGTTGCTGCTGAGTGTGGGAGGGTGGCTGGATAACCCTGCAGCCTGCAGCTGCAGTGGACACCACACATGGAGACAGAGACAATTTACCATACTGCTGGAAGCTGCAGGGTCTTAAAGAGTCATCACGGGCTCTTAGACAGACCTGTACCACGGGATGAGTAATACCTGCCCGATGGCTGGTGGTGAATTAGATTAGGTAGCCCATACGGGGTGCCTAGCACAGTGCTAGTCCGTGAGAGACTCCCAGGGCATGCCGCTGGCGTTGTTGTGGTCCAGCGGCACACGGGAACAGGAAGGAATTATTAACTTGACCAGGAAAGGGAGAAGGAAAGCTCTCCAAAGAAGGCACCAGGTGAGGATTTCTCTAGGCAGGGGAAGGGGAACAGCATGAACAAAGCCATGAAGATGCGGGCTGTGTTCAGCGAGTGTAAGAAGCCCTAAGCAGCCAGAGCTTAGTATTTCTGCATGAAAATGGAGGAGAAGGTGCTGTGAGCAGGAACTGCGAGCTCAGAATTGGGGCCAGACAGGACTTGAGTTTTGGCTCTGCCACTTCTTCACTGTGAGTGGCTCAGAGACTCGGTTTCATCATCTGTAAAATGAAAATGGGAATGATAATAGTAATATACCTTCTTCATCAGGTTTGTTGATGAAAAGATGCCAGACTGTAAAATATTTTAAGACTGCTGAACCAAACATGGGAACTTAAGCTTGGGAACGCCCATTCTCAGGAGGTCCTGGGAACCTGTGCCCACTGTGGTTGAATGGTGGCTTGGTTAGATACATTTTAGGAAGGCAAAACTTACAAGAAACCATACATCAGTGCATGTGATGTTTTCATTAGTTTGGCCCAGGAAGGTGGGACATTTTCAAGCAGGCTTGCAGGTCATAGGTGGATTCAGAGATTGCTTGACTGTTAATTTGTAGTCCCTAGCTAAGGAATTTTGGAAATCAGTAGAGGAGATGCTTTGTTAAGATAAGGGGCCTCACGTTTGTAATCCCAGCACTTTGGGAGGAAGAGGCAAGAGGATTGCCTGAGCCTAGGGGTTTGAGACCAGCCTGGGCAGTTTGATGGGACCTCGTCTCTACAATAAACCAAAAAATCAGCCAGGCATGGTGGTGCACACCTGTAGTCCCAAGCTACTTGGAAGACTGAGGTGGAAAGCCTGCCTGAGCCCAGCAGATCCAGGGTGCGGTAGCCCTGAGTGTTTGACTCAAAAAAAAAAAAAAGAAAAAAGAAAAAGGGATGGGAAAACTCCAGGTTTGTTGATATGTAGATGTAAGATGTAAATAATTAAGTGTCTTACAAGGTTCCCTGTGTCTGGGCGTTCCCAAGAGGCAGCTTTGCTGGGTCATAAAATAATTTCCTTCTTTATTTGTTATGATATATTACACCAGAGTCAGGAGGTTGGGAAACAGACTTTTTAGTGTCTAGAGTAATAGGGCAATAAAATCCTATCTGGTGAGTCCTTATCAGGAGTGACCCCCCACACCTTTTAGTTAGGAATTTGGGTAAGAGGAAAAAAAGGTCAGGTTTAGTCCTCAGGTTTTTGTGAGGAGTAAATGAGAAAGGCCTGGTGCACCGGAAGAATGCCAACTTTAATGTATGTGGCCTAAGAAAACAAGATAGGCCCAGCGACACCTGGGACCAGACGCAGAATCTTAATGTTGATCACTCATGATTTGGCTCTTTTTTGTAAATTCTTTTGGAAATGCAAAAGCCTGTCCCAGTTCAGGTTCCTGGGAGAATTTTGCTGTCAATGCTGTTATTCGCAGTAGGACCCAAACATCCTTTGGGTTTTTTGATGAGCAGTTCCCACTCCTGGACTAGCGTACTTCGCTCTGTCTCAAGATTGTCAGCCTAAGTGGTCTCATCTTTGCAGTGAACTTTTCCTTTTCACATCATTGGGACATCTGAATAAGTGACATTCCTAGTCACAGAGCCTGTGTGTAGAATTCATAATAGTGCTGAGGTTGTATCCCCTTACATCCTGCAGGCTGGAAGGTGATCTGGCTCTTGTCTTGGATTACCTTCTCCTGCCTAAAGATAAGGCATTTTCATTTCTTTTTAAAAGTTAACTTATTCTCATACTGTGGTGACTCAAAGCTAAAACAACACCAAAAGGTAAACTTAAAATTCTTGCTTCTACCCACTTTCCATCCACCTCATTTCTGTGCCATCATCCCCAGGTAGTCAATACCATTGATATTGATTTCTTGTGCATCCTTCCAAAGTTTCTCCATGCAGAACATAGGCAACTGCAAGCACATGTTCTTATTTTTCCCTCTTTTTTATTTAAAAGGAGCATAATAAACATACTGTTCTACATTTGGCTTTTTTCAAGTATTCTGAGTATCCGGGAGATTGTTCCAAATTGTACAGAGAGCACATCCTCATTGATGAGCCTAGGAAGACCCCAGGACTGGGCAGAACAGAGCCAGCAGGCTAGCAGAGGGTATTCAGTTGGCAGACAAAGGAGGATGAGGTCAAGGAAGGAACTTCCCGGCGGTGAGGAGACAAGGCAGCAAGCAGGGAGGCTGCAGTCAGTATTTACCTGACTGATTTCGCTGAAATCAGTCCCTGCCCTCTGAGGAATGCTGTGACCCATGCAGGAGGGAGAAGCTCTCCCTAGACCTGTGCCCATTACAGCCCAGACACCCACCCACTGGGTGATTCCTAGACTCTGAGGTCCGCCAGTCACAACACTTTCCCTAAGAAAGAGGCCAGTCAAAAGGGAAGGGGCGAGGCAGATGGTATTCATGCCCCCCCAGCAGAGACCATGGCTCCAGAGGTCAGGGCCACACTCTGCTGATCCCTCCATGGACACTCCAAGTGGCTCCCTTCGCAAGTTGATATGAACCATTCTTGCAACTTGGACTTAGTGGGGAACCGGGCTCCATTCCATTATCTTATGCTGAGGCAAACCGTTCCAGAGTTGGACACGAACTCCCCTTCCCCCTGCTGTTCCCTTGCAAAGTGGATAATAAGGAAAGCTTTGTGTCCCCGTGTTTCAGGAGTCGTGCAGCATCTGCAGAACGGCCAGCTGCTGAGAGACATCTATCTAAAGAAACACAAGCTCCTGCCGAATGATTGGTCCACAGACCAGCTTTATTTAGAGACCACGGGGAAAAGCCGGACCCTACAAAGCGGGTTGGCCTTGCTCTATGGCTTTCTCCCAGATTTTGACTGGAAGAAGATTTATTTCAGGCACCAGCCAAGTGCTCTATTCTGCTCTGGAAGCTGCTACTGCCCAGTGAGAAACCAGTACCTAGAGAAGGAGCAGCGTCGTCAGTACCTCTTGCGTCTGAAAAACAGCCAGCTGGAGAGGATCTACGGGGAGATGGCCAGGATCGTGGACGTCCCAACCAAGCAGCTCCGGGCGGCCAACCCCATAGACTCCATGCTCTGCCATTTCTGCCACAACGTCAGCTTCCCCTGCACCAGGAACGGCTGCGTCGACATGGAGCACTTCAAGGTGATCAAGACGCATCAGATAGAGGATGAGAGGGAGAGGCGGGAGAAGAAGCTATACCTCGGGTACTCACTCCTGGGCGCCTACCCAATCCTGAACCAGACCGTCGGTCGGATGCAGCATGCCGCCGAGGGCAGGAAAGAAGAGGTCTTTACCCTCTACTCTGCTCACGATGTCACTCTATCCCCAGTCCTCAGTGCCTTGGGCCTTTCGGAAGCCAGGTTCCCGAGGTTTGCGGCCAGGCTGATCTTCGAGCTTTGGCAAGACAGGGAAAAGCCCAGCGAGCATGCCGTCCGGATTCTGTACAATGGTGTCGACGTCACATTCCACACCTCATTCTGCCAGGACCACCACAAGCGTTCTCCCAAGCCCATGTGTCCCCTCGAAAACTTAGTTCGCTTTGTCAAAAGGGACATGTTTGTGGCCCTGGGAAGCAGTAGTACAAATTATTATGATGCATGTCACAGGGAAGGATTCTAAAAGGTCTGCAGCACAGCAGTGTAGAATCTTTGCCAGTACAGAGAGTGGGGAAAGATCCACTTCTAGTTCTATCTGTCGCTAAGGGTATATGATGATTGATTTTTAAAGGCTAAACACTGTGTTTGGGAGCCACGTGGATGGTTTGGGTGGAACAGCAAGCATGTTACTATATTCTGGTACATGAATTGCTTGGTACAAAATGGCTAGTTTACAGAGAAAAGAAGGTACGTTATCATAGCCAGACTTCGTTTAGAATGCCAGAATAATATACTTCAGTACCCAAAGTCACCAAGCCAACCTTGTATCCTTTTGGACTGCCGTGGTACTGTATGATGGAACCAGCAAACCTCAGCCCAAATTTTCTTAATCTTGGACAGTTTTACCTTGTCCTTGTTCACTTAAGAATTTTTGGAAGTGATTTATCTAAAACAGGGGTTGGCAAACTTTTTCTATAGGGCCAGATAGTATTTTAGACTGTATGGACCAAAAGTCCACATACAGTCTCTGTTGCAGCTACTAAACTAAACTCTGCTCTTGGAACACGAAAGTAACCACAGACAATACACACATGAATAAGTGTGCTGTGTTCACAGGCTGGACAAAACAGGTGGGGGCCAGAGTTGGCACCCAGGCTGTAGTGTCAACCCCTAATCAACAAAAGTTAATAAATAGGCTGTAATACAACTGCACTTCCAGCACTTTGAGAACCAGTTGAATACCAAGAATTATTCAGTGGTTTATCCAGTAACTTCTGCTAAAAACACAGAATTTGGTCTGTATCTGACACTATAACAAAACTTGAGGGGAAATAAATATTGAAAGAATGAATCATAGAAGAACAATTAGAAGCATACTTGATGTCCATGATGATTGTGGTACGAGATAGTTTTAAGTATGTTTTAAATATTTGTCTGCTGTAGACTATTCGCTGTATATGCTGAGAGTTTTGTATTCTATTTAGTATTTTTATAGTCTAGGAAAATATTTTCTAAGACCAATTTTAGATGTGTTCTTCCTATAGTAATATTCAATTTACTCCACCTGCTTGGTGGTTAGAAGGAGGCCAGAAGATGAATTTGGGCACTTTCTTCCAAGAAAACTAATGATGGCTCATTCCCTTTGACAAGCTATATGATTGGATCAATTTTTAAACCCTTTTCATCAGTTTCAAATGGTAAATTCAGATTGATTTTTCAGTACATTTCGGAAGAACTTTGTTACCAGATGGTTTAAAAAAATTTATAAGGTGTTTTATATGGTAGAAGCAATTGTACTTAAATCTGTGATTTCTGAACTAATGGTGCTAATTCTACTCAAAGAAAATGTAAAGTGCAAGTGGGATTCTCTGGTGTCATTGGCATTCCAGCTTTTTCTCTGTGTTTGTCCAGTGTTGCATTTGAATACGTCTGTTTCTATAAATAAATTTTTGAAGAATACTTATACAACTAATTGTACCTATAACTCTAGCTGTTTCCAAGGTGAGTACCAATATTTTAAAAATTTATCTTAACTGTTTCATTTATTACTGAAAATCGTGTGTTGTCTCTCAGGTATTTAAAACCTAATCAAGTTTTTGTGTTTTGGGGGGTTTTTGTTTGTTTGTTTGTTTTGTTTTTTGAGTTGGAGTTTCACTCAGTCGCCCAGACTGGAGTGCAGTGGCACGCTCCCGGCCACCGCAGCCTGGACCTGCTGGGCTCCGGCGATCCTTCCGCCTCAGCCTTCCAAGTAGCTGGAACTACAGGCGCGCGCTACCACGCCCGGCTAGTTTTTGATTTATAGAGAGGAGGTCTCGCCAAGTTGCCTAGGCGGGTCTCGAACCTGCGGGCTCAGGCAATCCACTCACCTCAGCCTCCCAAAGGCTCAGGATTACAGGCTGAGCCACCAAGCCTGGCTAAGTTTTTGTTTTGTTTGCACTCAACATACCTGAATTGGAACTGCTAAACACAGCTTGAAGACTTAAAAATAGAAGTAACTCACAAGATTTTCTTTTTTTTTTGAGTTGGAGTCTCACTCTGTCACGCAGGTTGGAGTGCAGTGGAATGATCATGGCTACCATAGCCTCAACCTACAGGGCTCAGGTGATCCTTCTGCCTCAACCTTCCAAGCAGCTGGAACTACAGGCATGTGCCACCATGCCTGGCAAATTTTTGTTTTTCTTTTTTTTATTGAGTCAGAGTCTCTCTCTGTCACCCAGGCTGGAGTGCAGTGGCACACTCACAGCCATCCCAGTGTTGACCTGCTGGGCTCAGGCGATCCTTCCGCCTCAGCTTTCCAAGTAGCTGGAACTACAGGCACACGCTACCACACCGGCTAATTTTTTGATATATTGTAGAGACAAGGTATCACCAAGTTGCCCAGGCTGATCTCAAACACCTGGGCTCAGGCAGTCCTCTCACCTCGGCCTCCCAAAGTGCTGGGATTACAGACTTGAGCCACTGTGCCCAGCTAATTTTTGTTTTTTAATTTATTCTAGAGATGATGTCTGACCATGTTGCCCAGGCTGGCCTAGAACCACTGGGCTCAGACAATCCTCTCACATCAGCCGCTGGGATTACAGGCATGAGCCACTGCACCTGGCCTCTCCCAAGATTTTTATAACATTTGCACAGCATTCAAATATCGTCCTCAATATCAATTTCTGAGAAACTCCATTTCATAACAAACACTGAGCACTGAGCTGAGATTAACATAGTCCTTGGTTTCTAGGCAATGGTTTAATGGCTTAATTCATGATAGGTCTGGGTGTGTACATGTAATATTTAGCTCTCTTGTTTCTATTATTAAAATCAAAACATGCACACTGGATAGTCAACAATACCAAAAAACTACTTCAAAAGTGTTCTCTAATCCTAACTCCAGAGGTAACACTGTGAGCTGTTTGACAGATATTCTTCTAGAAGTTTTCTACGTGGGTGCAGAAATATATGCATTTTTTAATAGGAACAAGATCACTTTATATATATTGTTATACCACTTGCTTCCCTTACAAATTTTTTTTATTAATTTATTTCCTTTAACACTATATCTTGGAAGTATTTCTTACTAACTTGCTTCCCTAACAATATGTCTTGAAGATACTTTCATATTAAGATGATAGGTGGGTAGATATGGATGGTCCTTTTTATAGCCAGTGAATAATATTTCATGGTATAGATTAGGCATATTTTAAAAATCTCATTGAAAATGCATGAGATGGAAACGTAAAGCCAAGGTACTAACACAGGACTACAAAGCTTTACATAGAGCCGAGGCCAGTAATCACGTGTGCTGACTTTTTAGCCCAGCTGATCAGTTAACTCTTTTTCAATGTAAGTGCAGGTATTTATTAATACAAGTATTATTTCTCCAACTTCACTTTGAATGTAACAGAACTTACTCTAATATGGCTATTAAGCCTATTTGAGGGACTTTGTAACTAGAGCAAAATTAGGCTTTCTAGAAGATTTAGGTGATTTCTCTTTCTAGAACTTTTAAAGATGGACTCAGGAGAGGCAGTGCATGCTTCTGTTTCTGAGTCTTCGGGACGCCTTCAGAACAGATGTAGCTGCCCTGACAAGGGTGGGTGTGCCCCAGTGTGTTTAAACACAAAAACCACAAATAGAAAGCAGAAAAGAGCTGAGTTTGCATTGCAATTCTGGTTTTAACAGTGAGCACAGAGTTCCGGGCTGGACACCAGCTAACTCCTGTTGCCCAAGGCCACCGCACTGAATGTTTGGATTGTAGTCCTGTATTAGTGTCTGTCCAGGAACCAACTCAGATGAGTAATACTAATAACAGTTCTGCTTAAGAGGAACCAGCTGAATTCCCCAGGGTGGCTGCTCAGGCCTTCCTTACCTCTGAAGCCTGACTTCCAGCTCCTCTCAGAGCTGCAGAGACCTTCGGCAGAGGGATGGCCTGAGGCCTGGCCTCTGGATAACTTTGTTAGTAATAAAAATGCCATGCGGTGCCAACTACATGTGTTCCTCAAATGTTTCTTATCAATCTTTAGAACATTCTGAGAAAAGTCCTATTCCCCTAATACAAATGAGGAAACAGGCTTAGAGGGATGAAGTCCTTTTTCCAAAGGAAGAGTCAGAGCCCGGAGTCTAGCCCAAGTTTACGTAATCCCAGTGAACTTGACGGAGCACTTACTGTGTGAGATACCATGGGAAAAGTCTTTACCTACACCATTATTTTCACAATGGTCCTACCAGATACCACATTTTCTGGCAAATGTCAATGAGTACTAAAACATACTGGGGTTAAAGCTTAAATCTAAACGGGAGTATCCCAACCCTGACTCTGACCATGTGTGGCTTGCTATTTTTGTTAAGAAAACTGCTTATATAATTTAAAAGCTATCTTTGCAGTGATGATATGTTATGCTTAACCACTAGGGGGCAGCATCAAATATAAGTTGTAGTCCTCAGGGCCCAGTCTTCTACCTGTAAAGGACTCAGAATAGTTTGGGGGCGTTTTTAAGAGGTTGACCAGCTGTCCCAGTTTGCCTGGCACTGAGAAATTTCCCAGGATGTGGGACTTTCAGTGATAAAAGCTAGGAAAGTCCCAGGCAAGCTGGAACAAGTCAGTTACCCTAGTTTTGTATGTTGAGACAAGCATTAGGTACTACTGACATTTTACAGAAGAGAGAACCTTGATGGAATAAGTCGTCAGAAGTTTCACAAAGTTAGCTAGTATGCAGCAGAGTTTGGGCTCAAGCTGTTTCCATTCAACTTGAAGAACCATGTTCTTTTTTTTTTTTTTTTTTTTTTTTTTGAGTTGGAGTCTCACTCTGCCCAGGCTGGAGTGCAGCGGCACACTCACGGCTACCACAGCCTCGAACTGCTGGGCTCGGGCAATCCTTCTGCCTCAGCCTTCCAAGTAGCTGGAACTTCAGGCGCACACCACCATGCCCAGCTAATTATTTTTTTATTTACTGTAGAAACAAGGTCTCACCAATATTTCCCAGGCTGGTCTCGAACCCCTGGACTCAGGCAGTCCTCTCGCCTCGGCCTTCCAAAGTTCTGTGATTATAGGCTTGAGCCACTGTGCCTGGCTAAGAACCATGTTCTTAAGCAGGATATATGATCATGCCTCTCAGAACCATTCAGACTGCCTTTGGGTACATGCTACAGAAATCTGATTACAGTGGCTTACACAAATAAAGCTTTTCATTTTTCTCCCATGGCGCCGCAATGTCTTCAGGAACCCAGACTACTATTTACAACTCACTGGCCAGAATGGGTCCCTTGGCCCACTTCCATTGCAAAGGAGTCTGGGGAAGTGTTTTTATTGGGCACATTGCTGTCCCAAACAAAAGCAGGTTCCTTTAAGGAAGGAAAAGGAAAGTGAATATTGGGCGGAGAACTAGCCCTGACTGCCAGCTCTCCAAAGCCAACAGTAAGCTGCAAGTGTGGTGGGTGCTGCACCACCCAGATCCCCCACTTCAGGACTTCTTTCCCCAGTCCCTGGCCGTGCTCAGCTGTCAGCACTTCCAGGACACACTGCTCTGGTGCAGAGAGCCATCTGCTGAAGGACAGGCCTCCTTTCCAGGGCAGCCACTTCCCATGACTGGTCAGAACAGGGATTTGAAGACCCAAGGACTACGCTGACGGCCATCCCAACTTCAGAGCTCCTCTGGGGTCAGCTGAGGCCTTGTGGTTGCATCACAGCCCTACTTCTTCTGCCTTATTCCACGTCCTGCACAGTGATGACTCAGAGCACACAAGGATACAGGGGTTGAATGTGGACTGCAGTTGTTGCATTCCCTGCATGTCTGGAAGAGAGAGAAATGGTCTCAGCATCACCATATAGGATGTGAAATTTGCAGGCTCTCTGAGGGGATAGTCACTTTCAGAGTAGCAAATCTTCCCCAGAACTCAGAGCCTTCTCAACCCTTCCCTCTCCTCCCCTTCCCCATCAATGGTCTGTAGTGTGATATCCCAGAAAAAGAACGAACTTTGGAACTGAGTTCAAATATCCAGTTCTATATTACTTCACAGCTATAGGACCTCAGGCAAGGCATCTAGCTTCCCTCAGCCTGAGACTTCTTATCTGCAAACTGGGGTGATAACTCCCGTGAGAGCATCCATGCAACTCCAGGCACGTGGTCATCCTGACCTGGCAGCGGTCATTATTGCTCCTAAGTGACTCTTTTCATTGCTCTGAGTCACCAAAACCAGTGGGAACCCGAACAATAGCCCTGCTCACTTTTTTCAGCCCAGAAGTCCATCTGGAAGCAGGTAATTGGAGATACAGTGACACTAGGAGATGCAATGCCTTGGGCACATGCACTTCCCCTTGGGGTTGAAAAGAACTCAGATTTCCTGACTCCTGTCATTGTGCCCAACACTGTGTTTGGCACCTTATATAAATATCTCGGTTATTCCCCAGGAAGGCTGGTTCTTATGTTTCTTCATTATCTATGTCTAACCTCCATCCTTCCTGCTTTAGTTAGAGTTGGAGAAGAAGCTGCTGACCACAGAGTTCAGCAAAGGGATAGATTTTGCAGGCTCTGTGCCATTGGTCTGGCCCCTCCTTGGCCCCTAGGGAAGCTGAACGAGAAGCAGCCTGGGACTCGACATGCATCTCCACAGATGAGCCATCCGGCCCTCGGCACCTCAGCTTCAGGGAGTCACTCCCCTCCTTGTTCCTGGGGCAGACAGGTGAGGCGGTTGCCCTCCCCCATTTTCTCTCCCCTCCCTGTCTTCTCCTTTCCCTCCCCCATTGCCCAGTGCTTTGGCTGCTTGTCCCCGGGCAGCAGTCCCCAGGAAGAGGAGTTCTTCTCCTGGTGCCAAGCATGTCTCAGGTAGGTACTCCCCAGGAGAAGTCTTTCCGGGGCCTTTCCTCACAAGCTGGCCCAAGACTGGGGCTCCTTCAAGCCTCAAGTTGAGCCCATGGAGTATGCAGGGCATGGATGTGCAGGGCAACCACGTCATCCTCTAGTGGCAACTCTGCCAGCCCTTGTCTGGCCTCCTTTCTGTGTGCCTGTTTGCCACACCAGGTGAGGCCTGTTTCCCAGCAAGCTGAAGCTCCCTCTGGTGGCCCAGGAGGAGTCGACTCTTCTCTCCACTGCGTACATTTTCTTCAAGCTGTACCAAGTGCAGACACATTCTGTGTCCAGATGGTCTCCCCCTAACTGCCCCTTTGTCCCACTAATGAACCAGCTGTTTAGCATCTGCAACAACTGGCTCCCTGATTGACAGACTGACCATTAAATTGGCTTCCCGACTGATGGATCTTGATGGACCACTGTCTATCTGAAAAATTAATCCTAACTTACTGACTAGTTGGCTGATTAAGTTTCTAAGCCACAAATCATTTGATTGACCTACTGACTTTTCAACTGACTACGAACCTAAATAGCTAAACATCTGACAAGCTTAACCCTATTGCCAGACGTTCCTGCTGAATAAATGACTGTCCAGCAAAGGACCTGAAATGACTGAGGCCTGGCTCCATAACAAACCGTAACAGATGGATAGGAGAAAAGCCTGCCCCTTCCTCACACCCTAACTCTTCTAAGGATTGGGACCCTACTCTCTTCCCCTCGTGAGCCGCTAGAAGGCTGCAAAAAGAGTGCCTGGGCCTGAATGTTGGTGCCCCTCCAAAATTCATATATTGGAACCTAGTACCCATGTGATAGTGTTAAGACCTTTGGGAACGTGACTAATGTGTGAAGGCTCTGCCCTTATGAATGGGATTAGTGCCCTTATAAAAGATGTTGAAGGGAGCTAACTTGCCCCTTCTGCCATGTGAGAACACAACGACAAGGCGCTGTCTTTGAAACAGAGAGCAAGCCCTCACCAGACACTGAATCTGCTGGTGCCTTGATCTTGGACTTCCCAGCCTCTGTTGTTTACATACTACCCAGTCTAAGATATTTTGTTATAGCAGCCTGAATGAATTAAAAGAGAGGGCAACCAGGAAATGGACGCTCTGATCCACTTCTAGTGAGGTTCTTAACCAGGGCCCTATAGATGGGTTTCAATTTTGCTTTCAAAATAGTGTGGATGTAAAGATGTATATTTAAGGAAGAGGGTTCACAGCTTTCATCGGATTCTCAAGAGTCCAGTACACAAATATGTTCAGAACTCCTCTCTGGGAAGAAAATCCTCAGCAAACACAATTCAGATAAGCAAAGCCCTTGCCTGAATCCAAGCCCCATGTCTGTCTCCCTCCCATCAGATCAGAGTGGCAGGAAGATGACTAGGAAGAATCAGAGAGCATAGGGGAGGTAGATGTAGCAGGGAGGAAGGATAGAGAGGCCCGAAGAAATCAACCTGGGTCCTTCTTGGCTGGAGGACACACTTACCCTAAGAGAGCAGAGGCTTTCTAAACCTGATAAATGCATACATTTATCAGGGCCTTTGGGGCCAGGACTATGTGTGATTATGTGATCATGAATAGCTATGTGGCTGCATGTATCTACACACCAGTGTGTTCACAAGGGTAGGTATAACTGAGAACTGTGTGTGTATGTGAATAAACAGTCTTCGGGTCAGTGTGTGTATCTGAATAGGCTTGTGAATGGATTTGCGCATGCGTGTTCACCCATGGACACTTCCAAGTCTCTTATTGACTTGAAACAGATGTAACTATTTCACAAGTGAGAATATCTGCAGACAATGTATACACCCCATACCTGAAATCTGGGACTCCTCTTCCTACTCCCTCACCAACCAGTCATCCACACTGCCACTCCCACCATCAGCTCCCATCATCCCTCCAGGGACTACCGCTCATCCACAGTGTTCTCCTCATCCACAGTGTTCTCCGCTCTGGACCCTTCTGAACAATAGCGCGCCTTTCCTGACACCGACAACAGCTCTCCACTGTCGGGGGATCCCGTCCATCTCCTCGGTCCGTCTCAAGGGCTCTTTCAAAGTCGTAACCCTGCTCACGAGGTCCCTAGCTTTGGGTGCGTGGCCCCTGAGTCCGGCCCTATCCCCCACCCCAAGGTTCGGCCTCGGATGCCTCTGGGGCCGTATCGCGCTGCCCTTATGCCCCCATCTTGGAGACTATGACATGCTGCCGTAGTTACCAGAGCGCAAGAGTACCCAAGCCCGTCTGCCGTGTTCCACCCGGTAACTCCACCCCACCCGAGAGGCCACAGGTGGGAGGAGGACCACGCACAGGCGCGCACGTCTCTTTCCCCCACCGCGTAGAAATAAGAAGCCGCGACGCGGAACGGGAATGCGCTTGCGCAAGAGGAACTGTAGGAACTACGACTCCCAGAATCCCCTTGACAAGGACTACATTTCCCAGAAAGCTCCGCGGCCCCCTCCCCCGGAAATGCCTTCACTTTTGAAAGCAGAAGGTGGGGCAAACCGGTCAATGCGGACGGTTTCTGAAGGGATAGCATGGTAGGAAGCTTCGCTGAGTGTCTCCCTCCAGGGGTCGTTTGTGAGTCGGAGAGACCCGGACTTTGAGAGGAAGGGGCCTGGTCGCAGCCCTTCCGCTCTTCGCTGTGCATGGCCCTGCTTCCCTGCGCCTGCGCTCGGCCTAAGCCTTTGCACGCCCTGTCGCGAGCGCACAAAGTCGGATATAGCCAGGTCCACGCAGGTTTGTGTCTTTCCACAAGGTCAGGTTTGACTGATGCTGTTTCAATCATAAGAACCACGAGCTACATAGAGTTCCCAAGGAGGTAGTTATTCCTACTACCCGTTCACTCGAATTCAGAGCCGTGGGCACACAGGCTCAAGCCAGCCAGTATTGCAAGCCATGCATAATAGTACGCTTAATCGATATATAAATGTTGGGAATTAAACACTCCACATCGAACAAAGTAACATTTAACACCAAGAGAAAAGCGGACAGTAAAAAGAGTTAACGAACCAGTCCAAGGAGAGGACGTGGACAGAGAATGTCCTGGCAGTTTTCAACATCTTGCAAGGAAGCAAGCGTCTTTGTTGTGGGCAGAGCCTCCAGTGGCAGAAACCGGTGCTTATCACGAGTGACAGCAAGACTGTGTCTGTTGGGATGGCCGTTTGGAACTGGTGAAGTCCTGCTCTTTATGGCCACAGAGTCCTCTGGTGAGGACTGATAGTGAAAGGGTGTGCCTGTTTCTGTCTTTTTCTGGTTGGGTGCAGTCTTTATTGATTAGGTGAACATCGGTCCATGTTGGCATGATGCCTAAGATGGAGTTACTCATGTCAAGAGTGCTCTGTACACTCCTGCCCCCTCTGGCCTTGTCTTCCGGAAGCCAGTACTGCTGCCTCTGCCCACCTCTGGGTGTTTGCAGGAGGTAGAGGCTAGTGACTGGATGGTCCCAAGACCCCTTATTCCATACCCTGAATTGTTTTTCTTCCACTTGGAGGAAGTGACTGCCTTGACTCTTAAGAGCCTAGCCCGGGCCGGACTCGGTGGCTCAGCCTGTAATCCCAGCGCTTTGGGAGGCCGAGGTGAGTGGATTGCCTGGGCCCGCCGGTTTGAGACCCGCCCGGGTCACTTGGCCAGACCTCATCTCTACATTAAATCAAAAATTAGCCAGGCGTAGTTGCGTGCGCCTGTAGTTCCGGCTACTTGGAAGGCTGAGGCGGAAGGATCACTGGAGCCCAGCAGGTTGAGGCTGCGGTGGCCGGGACCGTGCCTCCGCACCCCAGTCTGGGCGACCGAGTGAGAGTCCAACTCAAAAAAAAAAAAAAAAAAAAAAAGAGCCTAGCCCACAGTGGACCACATGTGGGTTCCACAGCTCTTCTCCTTCTAGCTGTGACTGTAGGAGGCAAGACTGAGCCATCAGGATAGGTGTGGACAGTAGCGGGGAGGGGGAAGATCTGTGGTTCCTGACCTACTGCCTCTGCTCCCAATAATATAATTATTCTGTGTCCCGGGGCCATCCAGCTCATGTCCTCAAATGCCTCAATTCTGGAGGTCATTGACCTTCCCAAGATCCTTTTCTCATAGCCTCATCCATTAGACCCCAGCAATGCCCATCTGGGCCCCAGAGCCTGTTTTCACGTTTTCCACTGAAGTCACTTAGAGCACTTGACAAGGAATGGTTGCAACTGGTGAGATTGGGATTGGGATTGAGATAGGGAGTCTGGAGTATTTGGAGGGAAAGACAAAAGTAGGAGGGAAGGAAGGAGTAGACTAAGATTGAGTTTCAAGACACACAAGGGACTGAAAATTACTGGGGCAAAATGGGAGGGTTGGAGTGTAGGAGTGAGGGAATGAGAGGGAATGAAACCTGTTATCACCGCTCACCACTCTTCAAAAGGAAGAAATGCATATCTCGCTAAGCAGGCTGATGAGTACATTTTTTCAGAGCTATATTCCTTTATGGAGACACAACCCATAGTGATTTTGTTTTGTTTTAAACATTCTAATTGAACTGCACACTTCCCAAATGGCTCCTGGGGAGCCACAACCACTGGGAACTGGGTGTGTTCTACAGGACAGGTACACAAAGGACACGCTTCTCAGAGGTGCTGGCGCTTTTCTCATGTTGCTCCTTGTTGCCACATTTCCTCCCTGAGTGGACTTGTGGAGGTCCCTGAGACCATTTTAGTGGATCCATAAGGTCAAAACTCTTTTTACGATAATACTAAGATTTATTTGCACTTTTCACTGTAGTGACATTTACATCTAAAATGGTGGATAAAACTGCTGACACCTTGGTGTGAATTAAGGCAGTGGCATCGAATGATATTTGCAGTTATTGTATTTTTAACCAGCTTACTTTCAAGAGTAGGGGATGGGAAGCCAGTTGCACTTAATGCCCTTAATGAAGCTATAAAGAGTATTTGTTTTAGCCAGTTTTAAACCTTGATGACATGTCCTTTTAATATTTTGTGTGACAAATGGGAAGTATGCATAAGCAAGTATGCTGCATACCAAGTCACTATGTCGTGAGGAAAACCAATTCTGTGGTTGTTTGCGTTACTAGCTGAACTAGACTCTTCTAGAAAACACCTCTTTTAGTTAAACAACTGATAGCCAGCATGATTACTTGGACCTGAGTATTTGGTAGAAAATGAACCAAGCAAGCTCATCACTTCAAGGGAAACAACTGACATTATTTGATGTCAATGAGAAGATTTGAACTTTCAAGAAAAAATCAGGATTTGAAAAACATATCTGCCACCAGTTTAACAGCATCCCGGTACTTAGAAGTTTTTTTATGATGGGCTTGGTGATGTGAATGTGATTTTTAAAAATACTGAATAGTGAAATGTGCCAACATTTGGAAGAGCTGCATAACTCAGTGTATTAATCTGTTGTTGTTGCATAACAAATTACCCCTAGAACATAGTGATTGAAAACGACAAACCTCTCTTATCAGTTACTGTGGGTCAAGAATTTGGGAGCAGCTTATTTCCTCTGAAGTTTCAGTCAAGGTGTCTGCTGTGCTATAGGCACCTAAAGTTTGGTGAGAACTGAGGATCTGCTTCCAAGATGGCCTGCTTACGTGGCTGTTAGCAGGAAGCCTCATTTCTTTGTTGGCTGTTGGTGGGAGGCCTCAGTGCCTCACCATGTGGGCCTCTGCATAAGGCTTTGAGTATCTTCACACCAGGACAGCTAGCTTCCCCTAGAGCAAGTGATCCCAGAGCAGGAGCAAAATAGGAGCCTCGATGTCTCTTATGTCCTACCATCAGAAGTCACGCTCTGTAATGTCCCCCACATTCTGTTCATTAGAAGTGAGTCACTATGTACAGCCCACAGTCAAGGAGAGGGGAGTTAAGCTCCACTCTTAAAGGGAGGAATGTCAAAGAATATGTGGACGTATTTGAATAACACTATGCTTAGTGAGCCAATATTTTTCGAATAACCAATCATGGACCAAAATCATGATGCATGGTTAAAAATCGATTCCTATTGCAAGATAGTCCAATAGATTTTTAATGTAATAGTACAAAAAACTAATTGATGTAGTTCTAGATTCCACTTCGCTTCTAAACTTTAAGAAGCTATCATTTGTTGAGCTTTGGTGTAGTATCAAAGAAGAATATCAACAATTACCTCAAAAGCTATTAAAATTCTCTCCCCTTTCCAACTACATATCTCTGTAAGGCCAAATTTTCTTCATATACTTTAACTAAAACAGCAGAATACACTGGAACATAGAAGCTGAGGATCCAGTTATCTTTTATTAAGCCAGACAGTTTTTTAAAAATTAAGAAAAAATCTGTTATGCTGGGCCTGAGTGTGCATTATTTGGCTCCAAAGAATTTTATGAACATTTCACAGCTCTCTGAGTCTATCTACAACATATTTGTAAAGTGTTTTTTTTTTTTTGAAACAAGGTCTCTCTCTGTCACCCGAGCTGAAGTACAGTAATATAAGCATAGTTCACTGTAACCTTAAACTCCTGGGTTTAAGTGATCTATCTGCCTCAGCCTCCTGAAAAGCTGGGGCTACAGGCACGTGCCATCATGCCTGGTTTATACATATATATATATATATATATATATATATATATATTTTAGAGAAAGGCTCTTACTGTGTTGCCCAGGCTGGTCTCAAACTCCTGGCCTCAAGCAGTTCTGCTGAGTCATTGAAATTATGAGTGAGCCACTATACCTGGCTTTATTTGTGACATTTGCCTTGTAACCTGAGAATCCCCAGACCTCTAGCCACATATGCAATCTCCCAACGTTCACAATGCTGCCAGTTCAAATCCATACAAAGTTCCTCACAAAAAGAACTTCTCTGCTTCTAGCACAGTCCCTCTCTCCCCCAGGGTCAAACTATCAACATCTGTCATACATCACATTATCTGCCAGATTCTTTCACCTAAAGCCCTCATAAGAGTAGGCCGGGTATGGTGGTTCATGCCTGTAATCCCAGCACTTTGGGAGACCAAGATGAGGGGATTGCCTGAGCCCACAGGTTCGAGAACAGCCTGGGCAACTTGACGAGACCTCATCTCTACAATAAAAATCAAAAAATTAGCTGGGTGTGGTAGCGCATGCCTGTAGTTCCAACTACTTGGAAGGCTGAGACAGAAGGATCACCTGAGCCCAGCAGGTCAACGCTGGGGTGCCGTGAGCGTGCATGCCACTGCACTCCAGCCTAGGTGATGGAGTGAGACTCCAACTCAAAAAAAAAAATTTAATGTCTACCAGGGTTGCCAGCTTACCATTTCTGCAAACTGCCACACTCTGAATCCACTTTAGACCCCTTTTAGGAACTCAGTGCTTCTAAATGGAACCCCTCAATAGGTAGACAGGCAGCCTTATCACACCATGGTTGAGCACGTGGACCTGCTCCCAGTTGGGTCACCCAGTATGGTTCCAGGGCCCTTCCGTCTCACCGAAGGACCTAGGGGCTATGAAAACAAGGTTACTATATTTTTCCTTCCCCTTCTCTTAAACATAACTCTTAGAAATTTATAAATAAAGTACAGGTTGAGCATCCTAGTCCAAAACTCTGAAATTCACAATGCTCCAAAGTTCAACACTTTTTGGATTCCAACATCATGTTGAAAGAAATGCTCACTGGAGGATTTGGATTTTGGATTTTTGGATTAGGGATGTTGAACTGGTAAGTATAATGCAAATAGCCCAAACTCTGAAAAAAATTCCAGATCCAAAACACTTCCTGTCCTAAGCATTTTGGATAAGGGATATTCAACCCATTGTGAAATTAGAGAATTAAGTAATCCAATTAACAAACCTAAGTAGTTATCTGGGCAAAATTTGGGCTTTGCCAACTTGGAAGAAGGGAAATGACTATTGAGAAGACACAATAAAATGGTGTCTGACCAGCGCTTTGGTAGGTTGAGGCGGGAGGATTGCTTGAGACTAGGAGTTTGAGACCAGCCTGGGCAACATAACAAGACCTCATCTCTACAAAAAAAAAAAAGAAAAAAATTTTGTAGTGGCACGTGCCTGTAATCCCAGCTTCTCAGGAGGCTGAGGTGGAAGGATCACTTGAGCCCAGGAGTTCAGGGCTGCAGTGAGCTATGATTGTACTGCTATACTCTGGCCCAAGTGACAGAGCACTGCTATGATTGTCTGTATATATGTATATTTAAAATCTTTCCACAACAAAATATATTGTCTGTGTAATAAGATAAAATAAAGGCAATGAGTATGAAGGGGGAAAGGACACATAAAACTAAGGAATGCAGTCACACTTTGAGGTATTTGAGAAAATATACTGGTAAAAGAAGACCCATTGGCTAAAAGTTAATTCACTGATTGATCAATCACATTTATTTGCTCCTTTTACCCACTTACAAGGTTTATAGTCATTCATACTAGATGGAATTTTTTTTAACAACTTTTGAACATTTCTGCAAAATTTCAGTTGGCCGGTATTCCTTTATGTCTGCATACCATCATTTTAAAGAATACTTAGTCTGTTTCAAGTAGAAGACATCTAAAAGAAAAATATTCACAAGTTAAATAAAATATAAAAGATTGATAGTTTAAATATATAAATCATAAGAAAAAGATAACTTAATTGAAAAATGGACGAGGAATACTATAGGCAATTCACAAAATCAGAAATGCAATTGACCAACAAGCATATGACAAGATTTTCAACATTACTGGTAATCAGGAAAATACAAACTAAAGCAGCAGCAAGATGTTTTCACAGAGCATATTATTAGATAGTTACAAAGTTAAAAATAAAACCCTAATGAGAGGGTTATTGAAGGTGTTTCTGGGATCAAGCCCTTTCATAGAATTTCATGTTGGTGTGAGTATAAATTAGTACGGTGTTGGTGGTAGGCTGTTTGGCTATGTTTATCAACATTCAAATGCGTGTGTACCCTTTGTGGTAATTGGGAGGTGGAGATGAGCTTGGGACCAGGAACTGGATGCAGGGAGAGGAACTCAAGGACTGGAGTGTAAAGGAAGGATTTGGAAGGACTGGGATTGATTGGGGGTCAGGGAGAGGAAAAAAAAGGCATTTAGAGGGATTAGAGGAAATGAAAACAAATGAGAGGGGCTAGAAACAACTGAAACACTTGAGAGGGACAGGAAGGGAGAGGGCAGGGACTACAAATGTAACATGGAAGCAACTGGCTTTCAGTTAACTGACCTAGAGCCACTGGCACACAGGACCTGTTCACATTGACCAAGGCCCCCTGGGAAGAATGAGGTTTGTTAGCAAACAGGAAATACTGATTTTCAGTGGTACTAACTGTGCCTTGCAGAGTTCTCTTACTTCCTCTGGTCTTGGCTCTGTTAATACATTGTAGTTCCCTTCACAAATGCAACTTGAGATCTTTGAAGACACCTTAGTCTGATAGCCAGTGGTTTGTATCTTTCCCATCTGATTGATCCTAAGGTATAAAATGGACATTTCTGCTGCCTTTAGTAGAAACTTTCTGTGTCTCTCTTAAAACTTGGGAAGTCTGCAAGCAAGATACCTCACATGCATATTTATTGCAGCACTATTCACAATAGCAAAAACACGGAACCAGCCATGCTGCCCGTCAAAACTGGACCGGATTTTTAAAATGTGGTACATATACTAGATAGAATATTTTGCAGCCACAAAGAAGGACAAACTTATGGACTTTGCAGTAACTTAGATGGATTCAGAGTCTATCATACTCAGTGCTCTATCATAGAAACCAAGAACTGAATACCACATGTTCACACTCATACGTGGTCCCTGAACACTTACCATAATACTATAAGAAAGGGATTGGCAGTAGCTGGAAACTGCCAGGGAAGGGGAGGACACATAACATCAAAAAGGATACCTGATCTCAAACCAGGTGAAGTGGGACCAAAGGGAGGCCCTTTTTCTGTATGATGACCACTTGTATACCTAATCCTGAATTATACCCCACATCTTAAAAAAAACTTGGGAAGATGTCCCAACTCCTGGGAGGATATGAAAGGACCTCTCTGTGCAGCAGAATGCAGGTATGCATAAGGTGTTCAGGTCCCAAGACTCCTTCACTCTCTTGGTTTGAGGTGGGAATTCTTTTTGGGAGTAGTGTCTTTTAGGAAGTAGTGTCTTCCTTAGTGGTTTATACAGTTTTCCACAGTGAATCACAGGGCAACCTGACAGTAAGAATCTGCAAAATAGAGCTGTTATGGGCCAAACTGTATCACCCCAAAATTCATATGTTGAAGCCCTAACCCCTAGTATCTCAGAATGTGACTGTATTTGGACATAGGGCCTTTACATGATGATTAAGTTAAATTGTCATGAGAGGGGGACCCTAATTCTATATGACTGGTCTTCTTATAAGAAGATAAAATTTGGACACACAAAAGACACTAGAAATATGGGTGCCCAGAGAAAAGACCATGTGACCAGGCAGCAAGAGCGTGATCATCTGCAAGCAAGAAGAGGGCCTCCCGAGGAAACCAATCCTGCCAACACCTTGAGCTTGGACATTCAACCCCCAGAACTGTGAGAAAATAAACATTTGTTGTTTAAGTCACCCAGTCTGCGGTATTTGTTATGTCAGCCCGAGCAGGCCTGAAGGCTTAGAGTCCTGGGAAAATATAAATTAATTCAAGTCTTCCAGGAAACTGCTATTGGGAACTAGGTGGAAGTGCCTTCTCTAAGTATGGAAAAGGCCCCTGCTGCACTCCCACACACATTTTTGCTTTCTGTTTAAGAAGTGTGGGACTTGTTACACTGCCCTAAGAGTTCCTGCATTGAGCCAGCTCCCAGTAGTTAAGTCAGTGAAGAAAAATAGGAAAGCCTGGCCAGTCGGGCTGGGCCTTTCAGTTACCATGTCTTCTAATTGGTTAGTCCTTGTCTTTGTAAATTCAAAAACTTTTTTCTTTCAGTCTCAAATAAGTAATTTCCACTCAGGTTCTAAGTAATTAACTGGAATTCACTGGTTAACAATGAGAACCATGTTTCCAAGAAGACTGAAATATTCGTGGTAGACTAGTCCTAAACAACCTTTTCCCATTAGGAAGAGCTAAGTAAAGACAAAAACAGTTCCACCTTGGAAAGACCCTTGTTCTTTAGAACTTGACTGAAAGGTCACTTCTTCAGGAGTGCTTTCTCTCACTTTTCTGGGAAGCATTGAATTGCCCCTGCTCTAAGATCCCAAGGAAACTTGTATCAAAAACCACAACCCATAGTATTTTATTTTTTTATTTTTTCATTCTTTTCACCCTCTATCATTAGATTATGAACACTATTGTTTTTGTTGTTTAGAGCAAAGCATCTTACTTCTAGAAATATGTATTATTATTTTAGAGATGGAGTTTGCCTAGGCTGGTTTCAAATTTCTAGGTTCAAGCTGTCCTCCCTCTTCAGACTCCTCAGTAACTAGGACTTCAGGCTAACCCATGGCATTTTAATTGGTTGTTTATAAACCTAGACAGCAGAAAGAATGAATGAAATTATATTGTCACGTGCCTCTTCTATAAGCCATACCTTCCAAATGGACCAGTTTATTGTTCAACATGCTTCTTGCATAAGCGCCAAGAGGGAAGGGATTATGTTTTATCTGTTAATTTATCTTTAATTGTGTCGACTGGAAAACAAAAATGGGAGAAAGAATGAATGAAATTATGGTGTCACGTATCTCTCCTATAAGCTTTACCTTCCAAATGGACCATAAGGCCAGTCAGGCATCTAGCCTGCACAGTGCTGGCGATAGTGATAAATTCTTCCTCCTTAGTTTTTTCAGGCTCTTTAAGGATAATCACTCTTCCACAAGTAGTTATCCCTCCTATACCCTTCTGTTTTGTTGGAATTAAAAAATGGTCCTTTCCCAGTTTTTATTTACAAAAAGGCCCCTTACTCTCACGAATAAACTATCTCCAAACCACAATACAGCATGCATTATCTCTGGGAGGGTCTTCTAGAAACAACATGTCTCCTGTAGACTATGATGCCTATGGACTACAACTCCTGATCTGGTCTCCAGATGTTTAACCCACCTCAGTTTTGTGTTTGCACACCTCTGTCCACTGTCTGAACTTCATATACACTCTGAACAAGCTTCTGCATCCCTATTCCAATTCTTTAGAGCTAGATTAGAGATTTTAGTGGGGTCATGTAGACTGACAGGTATCAGTTAAGAAGAAGACATTGCATAAATATTGAGTCTGGGAAATCCAGGGACTTGAACTCAATATTTAGAGATCAGAAATAGTAAAGAAATCAGAAATTCAAGAAGCTAATTCCTAGACAAGTGCAGACAGCCAAGGATCTCATGCTCCCTGTTAGGGCAGGACTGTAGGCCTAAGTATAGATGGACCTGAGCCTAAAGATGTGGGTGCTTACATGGTTTTTCCAAACTGAGAGAAAGAAAAAAGGGGGAAACAATCTCAGACTAGAGAAAGAATGAATGGATAAGTGGCAGATTATTCTGTTGGAAGGTTCTTTGGGCCCTGGTATTTCAAAGAAACTAGGCAAACTCAGCGCATTCTGGTTTCAACATTGCCTTTTTCTTTATATATCCTTACCTTCATTCCAGTTGATTGTTCAACATGCCACCTGCATGCTACTGAATTTTAAGCTTCATGCGGGCATGTTCCCTGCTGTATCTCCCCAATATCCTCACCTAGAACAGTGGTCTCAACAAGTGTTTACTGAATGGCTTACCAACAAATGCATGTCTGGGTGGACGGATATGTGAATGAATCTGTATTGATCCACTGTACAGTGCATGCTCCTAGTTCTCACAGTGATTTGTGATCCTTTCTGATAGGTCCCTTTGTCCAGCCACCTGCCCCTTGATAGCTCTGATAGCCCTTACTCATTTGGCTCAAATACCCTAACTTTGGAGACTAGCTTCTTATTAACTAAACCGTTGCACCACTTGCTCTTGTAGCCTTAAATAAATTTGAGTTAATTCTTAACTGTTTCCCTTCTGTACATGTGTCATTTAATGGTTTGCCTTTATCTGATTTTCCCCAATTTCCTGTGCCTTTGTGGTTTTCTACAGAAGCTCTCTAGTCAAGGCCTCAGGCAGCGCTACCAGGCGAGTGTGAGCACTTGAGTTTTCTAGGAGGCCTCACTGCTACTCTGGTCTCATCCAACTGGTATCCATCTAAACATTTCTACCCAGGGTTATTTATACTAGAGGAGGAAGAATGCCCTCACCCAGAGACAGTTCTTGGGGAAAAGAAGAATTGTTGATATAGCCAGAGCCCCAAAAGAAGATCACTCTGCAACAGTTAAAGGTTGGTGACATACTTTTTCTCCAACTCAGTGAAAGCTGTCTGTGTTTACTTTCTTTCCCATGAATTCCATTAGTGTATTGACCTTTGAGACAAACAGGAAGGAAAGATTTTAAATCAATAGAATAAGCTTCATGGAAACCAAGAGTTTATCTATCATTGATTCTCTAGCATCTAGAATAATGCCTAACATGCTGATGCTCAATAAATGTTTGATGAAGGAAGAAAAGATAGAAAGGAGGAAAGGAAGGAGGGAGAAAAGAAGGGATTGGAGAACGGTCATGAATGGAGAGAATGTTAATGTATTATTCAGAAATAATGTGATGATAACAGTCTTGTTTTCAGAATTAATTGGCTTTATTATCCCTGATACCTGGAATCAATAAAGAAGTTTAGACACTTTGCAAAATGAAGAGTATATTTATAAAGATAAAATAATAGTAGACAAGCTAAATAACAACCAATAATTCCTTTGAAGCTTGGGTATAAACAGCAGTGACCATATTTTAAGATAAATTCAAAACTATGCAACATTAACAGTTACATACATTTGTTCTGTGTCTATGCCAATTCCCAAAAGCAAATTAAAGCCACCGAGAACTTTATTTTAGTGTGCAAATGGATGTTTTATGGATAAATGCAAGTTGGTCATAGCAGTGATAGAACTGACTGCCACTGGTCTATTTGGTATTTAGAAAAGGTCAACTAATCAGAAATGGTGCGTCAAGGAAATTTGGAAATATCTAAGCTTCCTGCCATTGAGAGAAATTTAACCACATAGTAGTTTAGCAAACGCTCAAGAATATTTAATTATTTGTCAAGGAAAAAGATCTCAGTGCAAGGATAAAAAATTAAGGGAATTAGCATTTTTTAAGTGTCAGTCTTTCATTTATTTGAGATCATACAGCTACACAATTCTAGTCCAGCAAGCCAACTTTGAGTGACATATACTGTACATTGCAAAAGAACACACCACTGCAGTAGAGGCAGAAGGGGAATAATTAAGACATACAATTTCTATAAAGTCAGGTTCTTTTTTTTTGAGTTGGAGTCTCATTCTGTCACCCATGCCGAAGTGCAGTGGCACACTCGCAGCCGCCCCAGCGTCGACCTGCTGGGCTTTGGCAATTCTTCCGCTTCAGTCTTCCAAGTATCTGAAACTACAGGCGGCGCTACCACACCCGGCTAATTTTTGATTTATTGTAGAGACAAGATCTCACCAAATTGCCTGGGCTGGTCTGGAACCCATGGACTCAGGCAGCCCACTCACCTTGGCCTCCCAAAGTGCTGGGATTACAGGCTGAGCCACTGAGCCCAGCCAAAGTCAAGTTCTTAAGACTAAGAAATTGTATCTTCAGCTACCCAGATAGAAACATATATTAAAGTTCTCAATGTTAGGAAAAGTCACTTTAATTTTATATTTCCTTAGTTTGGGGAAAATAAAATGTAACCTAGGGGGAAAAAAAAAAAACTAAAAACATCTCTAAAGCAAATCCAGGAAAACCTCCCTTTTGATACCAGCTTTGCAAAGATTGAATTAATGTTAATGAAGCATGTAGTTTGGTGAGTTGAAGGGTTTGCCAGACTAATTCAGCACAGCTGAATTAAAAACAACAAACTGTTGGTAATACAGGTAAACAATGCCTCCTGACTAGCAATAAATAAAAAAATAAATGTTAACAACTTAACTGCTGTGGATTGTTCCTAAAGTTACAATAAGATGATTAAGGCTTTACCTGTGCAATCAATTTCAGTTGTGAAATTGGCTAATAAAAGTGTTCAGTGGCAATTATCATAATACTATAAGAAAGGGATTGGTAGTAGTGGGAAACTGCCAGGGGAGGCAGAGGGCACACCTCATCAACAAGGGTACCTGCATAATGACCATTTGTATACCTAACCCTGAATTGTACCCCACATTTTTTAAATTAAAAAAAAATTTTTTTAAGTATTCAGTGGGTGCCAAACTTCAGCCAATTATAATGTTTTGCCCTATCTTTTAGTACTTGTACTGCTATTTAACATGTTAAAGAAAAAAAATCTTTAAACTTAAATATATTTAAAAGGAAACTTAGTGGATATTACTATCTAAAATCATTCCTAAGAGACATTCTTTGGAAAATACTTCACTAACAAAATAATGAGGATAAAGCAAGAAACCAAGACTATTTCAAAACTAATTATGTGGGATAGAGACATACGTAGAGAAGAAATCAGACTCCTTAGAGCTCATGGGAAAATGTGGGGGGTAAATCATATGCTCAGATTACAGTTTGCTCTTTGTGGCTTTATTTAAGAGGCAAGTTAATGTTTACATGACATTGAACTTCAAAGTCCAGGCAATAAGGAGGAAAAGAGAGTGGGAGAGAAAAACAGTTTGTGTGTTTTGCCTCCTTGCTCTTCCCTACCCTGTGCAAAGGTGGGGGACTGGAGGAGAGGTAGGTAGGGGGAAGGGACAAGACACAGACACTGGAAAGAACCAAAGCGGAGGGCTAGGGTCTTATCAGGATGCAATAATTTTTTATTAAATCATAAAAATGTATTGTGCTAAGATACAAGTGCTATGTTTCCTAACACATGGCATTCCTTCTTGTTGGAGTTTCAGTATGTCTTCAAATAATAATCCGCTTTTCTACAGTCTTGGAGTGAAACACTGTGCCTTACTTCTCTTTATAGTGAGGCAATCTCCGATTGTGTTGTGTGACTTGACAATGATACTCTTAGTTTATAGGAACAAGTGCTGTTTTTGGAAGACTGTATCTGTGTAATTCAATGAAAAAAATCTTCTGCATTATTATTCTTTGCAAGTACTTCCTTTCTAATTCCTCCCTCTCAAAGGGTGGGGAGTGTCACTTATTCCTGACTTTGCAGTTAGGTCAGCCTCATTTGTGGTACCAGCAGTGTGGACAGGCAGCGAGGCTTTGCCAGATGGGCCCCAGGATAAGACACCCTTCAAGGCTTGCTTTGAAGGGGACCTCCATGCCTAAAGGGAAGTCACTTTATCTGCATTTTAAAATCTCATGGTGTAGTATTTTGAGGTGCACACATGTAGATACATTTAGAAATGTTAAGTCACACAAAAAGTCTCTTTAAAGTCAGGCTCCATAGTTGACATGTCTGTGGGTTCTTAAGGGAGTGTCTGAAAGACAGGAAAGGAAGCTGGAGAGATGTTTCCTTCAAGTGAAAAGGCAGGATGAGATTTAGAAAGCTAACTGCCTCTTTCCTCAGGAAGGGGGAGCATAACTCCCCACTCCTCTAAGTCTAGGCTTCGCATAGTGACTTCCTTCAAGAAAGTTTAGTATGGGAAGGGGGGAAAAGAGTAACTCTGCCGTGAATAAACCTGACAAGCACTACTATAGCCAGGTGATTGAGGTCAGCACCAAGAGTGATGACTCATGATGGTCTGTACCTTGAAATGATGTGATGTGGTCTACCTCCCCTCACCACCCATGACCCCAGCTTAACCATGAGAAAAAGGTCAAACTCAAATCGAAAGGAAATTCTTTAAATACTTGACCAGCGCTTCTCAAAACTGTCTGGGTCAACAAAAAACAAGGAAAGTGTGAGAAACTGTCAAAGCCCAGAGGAACCTAAGGAGACATGACAACTACATACAATGTGATAACCTGGGTGCTTTCCTAGAACAAGAAAAGGATATTACTTAAAAGCTAAGGAAACTTAACAAAGCTTGGACTTTAGTGACTAATAATTATCAGTATTGGTTTATTAGTTATAACAAATGTACCACACTAATGTAAGATGTAACCATAAGGGAAACTGAGTGTTGGGTATATGAGAATTCTCTCTAATACCTTCTCAACTTTCCTTGAAATCTAAAACTAGTCTAAAATAGAAAGTTGTTTTTTTTTTTTTAAAGTTAACTACCAGTTTTCCACTGTTGGAAAACTACTGATACTCTGTGTGACTTCCAATATTTTCTGAAAACGTTTGAGGACCTTTATAACCACATGCAGAACTAAGTCGTGCCTCTGGTGGCTGTCACCCCAAGATAAATGGGGAAAGACTCTAATTCTATCGTCTAGTGCTTGAAGTTCAGGAGGGGAATGCCAGAGAAAAGGTGAAGTAATTAATCATTTAGTATGTACATGCTTTCATCATTCATTCATTCACATACTCCTGAACCAAAACAGTGACTCTGTCTCTCCCAGTTCAACTCTTCCCAACTCCTTCATGGACTTCTTTATGTCTATACATCTTTAAAGGTGGTGTTTCTCCTATACTTTCATGTGCATAATACCCTACATTTTTCTGTCCTCAGCCTCATCTATCATTTACTTGCCAGTAATTCTCAGATCAGACTTAGAAATAAGCTCACCTGACTAAGCATCCCCACTGAATATACCACACACACAGCATCTGCAATAGGACATAGCCCTTCCTCAACACTTGCTGAGCCCACTGCTCTTTTTTAATCCCCTCTTTTGTGAATGATGTCATCACCCCTCTCATCTACTCAAATCAGAAACTCACCCTAGATTTCTTGTCCATCCCAGAAAGCCCTTCATCTACCAAACTGTGCAAATTTTACCTCCAAAATGTTCCCTGGACCTTCTCTCCAACCACAGTACCTTATCATATCTCATCACAGAGACGGCCTTGGCTCCTAACAGGACTCCCACCTCCAGTCCCCAGGCGCCCCCACCCTGCCCACACAGGGTTGTCTCTCAAACACAGGCCTGACCACGATGCGCCTGTACTGACAGCCCTGCAAGGTGCTCTGTCACCCCTGGAAAGAAACTAGGCTTCTCTGCCTAGCACACAACTCCCCTCATGAATTATCCCCTCTCGTCATTCCTTCCTCATCTCCTGCCATGTTCCCAAAGTCACCTTCTGCTTCTGCAAACTACTAGGAATTCACTTTCCCAGTTTCTTCCCATGTCTTACTCCTGCCTGGTCTTCAAAATTCAGGACGCCTCCTCAGTGTTCTCACAGGTGCCCCCACCCCCAGCCTCTCCTTCCAACCCCAAACATGCATAACTCTGACATTGCACTCACCCATTCATTTCATATTTGGATCGTCTAAATACTCAAAATACAACAGCAAACAAGTCAAAAATAATTCCCACCTTCTTGGAACTTTTACTCTTTGCACACTGTCTTTGGTTTTCCTATCTTTTCTCTTTGAAGGAGAGAACTGTTTTTGTTTTTGTCTTTTTAGAATCAGCAGTTTCACTCTGTCACTGAGGCTGAAGAGCAGTGACATTGTCATAGCTTACTGCAGCCTCAAGCTCCTAAGCTCAAGCAATCCTCCTACCTCAGACTCCCGAGTGTCTGGGACTATGGGAATGCACCACCATGCCCAGCTAAATTTTTTTATTTATTATTTATTTAAAGCTGTTGCTATGTTGTGACATCTTGAACTCCTGGCCTCAAGTGATCCTTCCTCCTCGGCTTCCTAAAGTGCTGGGATTATAGGTATGCGTCATCGCACCGGGCAAGAACTATTCTTATATACATCCTAAATACTTAACACAGGGCCCAGCACATAGTTGATGCCCAAAAATTACAGTTGGGTATCTGAATGAAGGTCCTTGATTTTGTTCCTCCCATTCTTCGTGTCACTCAATGATAGGAGTTAGAGAAATGCCTTTAACAAATATACAAGTTATAAACCTTGGTGCCATGTAACAGTGACACTAAGATTAGGGACAGGGAGGAGAACAGAAGAAGAAAGACACACCAAACAAGGTTGATTTCCTTGTCTTACAAAAATGGAAGTCTCCAGATGCTGTATTACATTGATGCGTCCAGAACTAGAACACTATTCTGAAACCTCTTGCTTTTTCTTTCATTGTACAGCTTTTGGTATTGTGTGGATATTTTAAAAATGAGAACATTTTAGAAAACTAACTGGAATAGAGAAACAAGGAAGGGGAATGTGTTTACTAAGGAAGAGAGGCGGTGCAGGCCCCAGGAGGTTGCCTGAAGAGCTCCTTCCTCTCGAGGTGTGACAGGCGCTGGGAGGTAGACTCATCCAGAGTTGACTGCACCAGAGACCTCAGGGAAGGTGCCTGGCCCGACTTCCAGCTGAAAGCCTTCCCATCAGTGCTGAGTCACTGGCTGCGGCTGTGGCTGATGCTCTCCCTAACGAAGATCACCACAAATGCCCTCTGCCCTCACCCCCCAGAGCCTCTGGAGAAGACTCCTGGAAATTCTGAGCGAGATGCTGGGAAGTTCAGCACAACCCACCTGCCAGAAAGCCTTCCTCCACTGATGGGGGAGGGGGGTGACTGTCCTTGCTCTTCTTTGTCCCCTGTTCTGATGACATCATTCTCATCCACCCTGTAGAGCTGTCAAAAGAACACAGCCTCTGGACCCAGAGGACCAGGATGAGGACCAGGTGGCCATGCGTTGCCTTGTTCAGGACCTTACACCAGACACTCAGACTCTTTAATTCCTCTATTCTCGCCATGCTTCCCATAACCTACTGCTATGGTTTGAATGGTCCCTCCAAAATTCATGTGAAGCTTCATCCCCCATGGTGCAGTAGTGAGAGCTGGGGCCTTTAAGGGGATCATGAGGACTCTGCCTCATGAATGGCTTAATGCATTCATGGATTAATGGGTTATCACAGGAGGGAAACTGGTGGCTTTAAAAGAACAGAAAAAGAGACCTGAGCTAGCCCGGTCAGCCCCTCTTTGTGGGATGCCCTGCGCTGCCTGGGACTCTGCAGAGAGTCAGAGTCCTCACCAGCACAAAGGCTTTCACCAAAAGCGGCCCTCAACCTTGGGCCTCTCAGCCTGCATAAATGTCAGAAACACATTCCTTTTCTTTGGAAATTACCCAGTTTCAAGGATTCTTTTATAAGCAACAGAAAATAGACATGCGTCTTCATAGTCTTAGGAGGATCAGAGAGGCTACAGGTAGAGTACTCTGTCAGCTAAAATATTATTTATTAGTAGCAGCATCTCTTTAAACTTCTTGTAAAATCTTCCATTCCAGTTCCATCACATGAGTCTTGACATCAACTCTAAATATCTGCCTTACTTTTATGTTGGTACATCCATGCAATGGGTGACAAAGATGCATGTGTGCCTTGTGGAGCAACATGGCTGAGAGTCTTCGGGTGACTGGGCAAAGGCCTCGGTTAGAGAATAAGGGCCATGTTGGAGAATCCATTTCACTCCAGGCAGCCACTGGACAAACTCAGACTGTAGATTATGTCGGTGAGACAGAGAGAGAGCTGGCTAGCCTAAATGTGTCACCATAAGATTGTGTCTAATGAAGGAATGTCTTATACCATCTGCCCCACAGAAGTCTGTAGTATCAGTGCTCGTCCACCAGCACAGGCCTGAGGGCAGCCCTCACCTTTAAAGTACTGATGCTCATGCTTGCTTCAGGAATGACTGTGTGTGTGTGTGTGTGTGTGTGTGTGTGTGTTCACTGTAATGGTTTTAGGGGAGTCTTTGACATAAGGCCACTCTTCTCTGAACTCCTTTGACTGCAAGTGTGTCCAGTAAACTGAGGCCAGAGTAAGCTGCGGCCAAAGCTGAAGCTGAGGCTGAGAGTTCAGTGTTTCCCGTTCATGGATTGGGGTGGAAGGAGAAAGGTCTGAGAAGCCCTGATCTAGCTGGGAGGCTGCTGTCACCAGCAGATGAACAAGTGTCTGATGATCACATGTCCTTGCTTGGAGAGAATTCTGGGAAGGCCTGTGAGTCAGGGCCTGGGGGAGTTCTCTGTTGGGGGACTTCAAATGAGTCACTGTGCTTCCTGATGCCTGACAAATAAGTGGAAGATAATGCAGCTTGCCTTCAGCAATCTGGAAGGCACGTGACCCTCCTGGGAAAGGGTCAGCAGGGGGGAATTGTATCACCGCTTCCTTTGCTGACCCTTGGCCTTTCTGCAGATCCATGTGAAACACCATATCTGAGCAGCTTGATGTCTCATTTTCGCTCTTGTTTTTCTTTCTCCTTCTAATGTTTTTTTTTTTTTCTTCCTAAGTTGACTCATTTGGGGCTCTTGATGGGCTGAAATGAGTTGAATTTTCCTAGCCTGTCATTCAAATTCTGGCCCCTTCTCTTTTTCCCACACAGAATGCCTTGTCACGCCCACCAAATCCATCAGCTGACCATTCTTCCAGTGACTGCAGACACATCCGCCTTTGCTTGTGTTTCTCCTCCTGTCTGGGTGCACCATGCCACCCTCACCCCTTAGAGTTCACCTTCTGTTTTGATGTAAAGTTGCTGAAACGCTGCTCCTCAGTGGCGCCTTCCCCAGCTACCCTGCCCCCTGGCAATGTCGCCCGTTTCGAGCCTCATAGCCCTAGTACTTGGCAGAGGCCCTGGCTGATGGTTGTTTGAGTCTTATCTGCCCCACCTCTGCTTTATGGGAGGGGTGTGTCTTGACTTTGCTGTGTTTTCAGAGCTTGGGATGGGCTGTAGTATGTAACGGGTGCTGCATGATATTTGCTCTAGATAAGGATAAAACAATCTGCCGCCCTGCGCAGTGCCCTGAATGCTTGTTCCCGGTGCCCTAGGCTTCTAGAAGAGCCTGCAGGTGGAGTGGGGGAAGAACACCAAGACAGGAAACTCAGAGGGTGTCTTGGCTTATATATCTCTTCTGTACGAGGTTTCCAGTAACATCAATTTTATTAAAAAGATCCTGTGCTGAAAATTTGAAAAACACTGGACACCACTGTTATTATTTCCATATCTGATGTGATAAATAGTAGGTAAATTCCTGCCTGGCATTGATAAGAGCGCCTGCAGAACAGGGAAACCATCAGACAAGGAAGGATACAGACCAAGTGTGGGCATTTTACACAGCACCAAGAAAAAAATACCTGTCCTGTAGAAAGGGGTTTCCTAGACAGTGAAGTTACCAGGGTCATCTAAAGTCTAGAAGTTTGCATTTGGGGTCACAGGAGGTCACAAGTGGCTGAAGCTGGGCAGGGAGTTCTACAAGGGGTTAGCGCCTGTCTTGTTTGTACAAGGCTTCTTTGGGCTTTTGAGGGCCCCAGGAGACAGTGTAAAGCTCAGCCTCACTGCTTCAATAGTCTCATCTAGATGCAAGAGACAGAATCCAATGCCAACTAGTTCATTAAAATAGGACACGAAAATTCGTGAAGCGGTCCATATTTTAAAAAAAAAAAAGGATTGGGTGGGTTTGTGGGTAGGTAAAGGGGACCTAGGACGGAGAGCCAGGCACAGCCAGGCCCAGGAAACCTGGAATGGGAAAGTAACTCACATGGCTGGTTGTTCACTGCAGGCCCACCTCATCCCTGCTCAGAACCTCCTGCCATCTGACGGCCTGCTACTGATGGCCCATGACTCAGATCACACTTGTGAGAGGGAGACGCTGGGCTGACGGGGTACAGCCCCTGCTGGGCTATCCACCCCCTGCCTAATCAGTGAGAAGGAAGGGTCGATATGAGGTCAAGAAGCAGGACAGAGCCCAGGCTGCCCGAAACAAGGGTGGCATGGATGGGGAAAGTAGCCCAGTGTTGCAGTGACCCCTTGCCCAGCACCCTCACAGACCCAGAGACACCTGGCTCTGCAGTTTGTGGGTGTTTTGAGGCCAGGCATCACTGTGGAAGTACAGTCACACTGCAGTGGGTATTTCCACAGTCGGCATCCGCCAATGATTATAAGGCTCTTGCTTCCTCCTAGACTATAGTCTAGTTTCTCCCCGACAGCCTGGACCTTACAGCACAGGATGGAGTCTGGCTGGACAGTTTCTCAGCTTTGGCAGCAGAGGAAGTTGGGAAATTTGAGGCCTTCCTACACAGTGTGGTGGCATCTTACATAAAGGGCAGTGTCTATGGTCAACACACACAGTGAAATACATATAATTAAAGTGTCTCTTGAAAATCACATAAAGAATGGGACACATATGTCTCTCAAAAAGCCTAACAACCATTTTCCTGTAGCCCCAGAACAGATCGTGTTTTTCGATTGACAACCAGGTGATGTGGTTGGTTCGCAATCAGCATCACGTTTCATGAAAAGTCTGTAAACATTAGATCCTTCTCAGTTAGAGAGCTATGTGCTAAAAAGACCCTGGTGATGGAGCACCAGGGAAATGCAGGCTCTTTCTGAGGCATCTCCTCATGGGACCGTGAGGGAAATGCCCATGGTATTGTCTCCTTTCTTCCTTCCCTTCTTCCTGCCTTCCTTTTTTCCCTCCCTCCTTCCTTTCTTTCTTCCATCCGTCCTTCCGTCCTCCCTCCCTCTCTTTTTCCTTCCTTCCTTTCGTCCGTCTTCCCTTCCTCCCTCTCTTTTTCCTGTCTTCCTTTCTGGCAAGGATATATTGTTAAATTGACCGAAGTTAGCTGTGCATGGATGAGATATCACTGTTAAAGAATGATGTCTCTGTCTGCTCCTCTCCCATCTGGCACTAATATATTCTTTCCCATAAGGTACTCTTCAGTCAGGGACACTGTCTGTGGTCTACAGTGTCTCCCTTACACCTTCCCCAACTCCAGTCACTACCCACCTCAGCCCTGTGTGTGCACTACAGCTTCAATGACTCTTGGTTAACGGGTTGATCCTAACCCTGCTATACTTGGTCCCTCTACCTGACAAGTGAATTTTAAGGAGGGGAAAGCATGCATAAAAATAAAACACCAGATTTTGACCAGATATGGTAGGCTAATCTTTCAGGTTATCTTTCTAAAAATGAAAAAATTACTAGATCAGTGGTCCTCAAACTTGGGCATCTATAAGAATTCCCTGCAGAGCACAGATCTTATTCAGTAGCTCTGGGGCAGGTTAAGGATCTGATATCACCATGCTGACTGGTCCTCCCTGCCCAGTGCTGATGACACCGGTAGGCCAGGACCATGCTGTGCATCCCTGAAAAGGATGCTTGGTTGGAGGGCCTTGACTGGAAAAACAGCCGCAGTGTCCTCATGCACGGATGGAGGATAATAGTGTTATGTAGCTATAGGCACCAAATGTCCTAATATTTGTAGTAATTAGAACTGTGTCTGATACAAAGTAACTGCCGTGTGTGTGTGCGTGTGTGTGTGTGTGTGTGTGTGTGTCTCACTCTGTCGCCCAGGCCGGAGTGCAGTGGCACAATCACATCTCACCGCAGCCTCGACCTCCTGGGCTGAAGCAATCCTTCCACCTCAGCCTCCTAAGTAGCTGGGACATTCGGTGCATGCCACTACATCCAACTAATTTTTTCTTATTTTTTGTAGAGACGAAATCTCGCTAAGTTGCCCAGACTGGTCTCAAACTCCTGGGCTCAAGCAATCCTCCTACCTCAGCCGCCCAAAGTGCTGAGATTACAGGCATGAGCCACTGCGCCTGGTAGCCATGCATGCATTTTTAAGTAACAGTAATTTTTCAAAATCCCATGCCAGTTTCCCCCAAGGAACTCTGGTCCCACACCTCTGAAACAAAAGAAACTGACTTCCTTACTTATGGGTAAAATTCTCTTCTAAGATGCAGCTGAACACTTGGGCTGCAATGACTGGAAAACAAAATAAGAAGTATGAATTCTCCTCACGGTAATTTTTCCTTGCCCAGGTGCACAGATAACCCACAAGATCTGGACTGCATCTGTGGTTCCAGTCAACAAGATTTCCTGGGCAGGAATGGAAGGGACAGGAACAGGCGTGGCCACCGGCAGCACAATTATCATTCTCATCAGCAGGGCCCACCTCTCCTCCCCAGAGGGGTCTCTGTGGAACTCTATGTCTTAGGTTGGTCCCACTAGCCTCTGTCAATCACATTATCCCATGTTGTCTCATCTAACAGTTGCCACTATTTAAAATGATCAGATGCATGTATAGCTGCTTATTTAGTAAGACTTCCCCACTAGAATGCAAGCTTATTTGTCTCATCCTCTGTTGTACTCCAGCACCTAGCACAGTGCTGACACACAGTAGGTGCCCAACAAATAAAGAGTATGGAATTAAAGGGGAACTATCATGCAGTTTTTCGGTTTTGCCTCCCAGCATCCTGTTTCTTGCCACTGAGAACTGGAGCCTGAAGGCAGACTGTCATGTGTGGAAACTGCTGACTATGGAGAAGGGACCTCCTGATGCTCCCTTGAAGCCTCTCAGTCTAGCCTAACTCCTGGCTAATAGGACAGTTGTCTTAAGGACTCAGCTAAGGACAGAGGCCCTGGCTGGTGCCTAGACAACACTATTCTCTGAAATAGTTACATATGCGAAGTGGGAGACAATGAAACCCAAGCCAAAGGCTCCATTGTAAACCCAGGCTTCCCAGCAAGAGCAACTGATGTGGTTTATGACTTCTTTTTACCATCAATTATGAAATTTACTATTTCATTTATCTAGACAGAACAAGGATTGGGTATCTCAAAACAAAAGCCAGGAAAACAATTCTTAATTATGGGTAATAGATGAATTTACAACTATAGCCAACCCAAATTTTTGTGCAGTTTCTCACTAGGGCCACTGTTGGCACCTAGACAGGGATACTGCTATGTGATGTGGTACTCTTCCATGTGATAGGACATTTGGCATCTCCCATCCCTGAGGAACTAAATAACAATAGCCCCTGGGAGTCTTTTTGACAACTAAGAAATTCTCCCAGACACTTCCAAACACCTTCTGAGGAGTGAGATTGCCCATTTGAGACCCCATTGAGCTATGTGGATATCAATTGTTTAATTTCACTTCCAATGTGGTATTTTAGTATCAGCTTGCTTGGGCAGTTTTAAAAGTTAATTTCTAATGACATAAGTTTCTCTGTAAACAAATACTGTAGATAAAGCTGACCCCTCCTATGATGCCCTTTTCCAATGCTAGTCACCGTCCACTTCTCTGAGGAAGCAAGAGTAACTGATGTGGTTTCTATCCTTCCAGACCCTTTTCTATATCTTTACATATAGATCTAGAAACCTGTATACAAGGATAGTAGAGTGTTGATGGTACATGCTTGTACCGTATATTTCATCTGCAACTTGAGATCTTCACTACACAATGTATGTTGAAGATCTTTCCATGTCAGGACACATAGAAATGCCTCACCCTTTGTGTAGCTGTGCGGTATTTTACTGTGTCGATAGGCATCTAAACAGAGAGCTGCAAAGGAAATCACCACCCTGGATGAGGCCTGTGGTCTGGTCACAGGACCAGATTAGACAAAGGCTGAGGTCATTTTGAATCATCCCCTCCAAACCTGTTGCTGTCCAGAACAAAGCAGTGACTTGACTTTAATCTGAAAGTCATATTTCTAAGCCAGGGTATTCTGCCCATGTGTAAACCCAGCTCACCGAAGTCTACTGTACCAATGTTGATTCATTTCCTTCTTAGTATCTAGCATGGTGTTTTTAGTCATTAAGTTGTGGTTCTAAGAGAGAAGGTTTGAAGATGGCCTTTGTCCTTCAACCAAGTAATACATGAAGGAGAAGGTTTATTTGTACTGGTAATTACAGATCTGTGAATTGAGCACCTAGTATCAAGCCCTTCACCCTATCCCTAATCCTCATAACAATTTTTCACAGTAGCTATTATTAGCTCATTTTTATAGAGGATAAAACTGAGACCTGGAGAGAGTAAATGATTTGTCTAAGGCAAATCAGTTAGTAAGTGACACAAACCCAGGACTTGCTCGCAGATGATTAATTACGAGACATTGATTGATTGATTGATTGATTCAATGACATTCACTGAATGTCTGTAATGTTCTGGAAATGGTACCCAGCACTAGGAATGCAGCAGTAAACAAGATGAGATCACTGCCCTTCTAGAGCTGACAGCCTAGTGGGGGAGACAAGAAGTAGGCAAATAAACACATACTGTATTTTACTGTGAATGAACACAAAGCAGAATAGAGGGACAATAACCTGCAAGAGGAGCTTTTTTAGAAAGAGTGTTGGGTAAGGCCCTCCTGAGGTTGTAACATTCAAGCAGAGACCAGAATGAAGCAAGAGAGTGAGCCATGCTGAAATCTCTGGTGAACCCGTGCTGCAGACAGAGATCAGTAGGGGCAGATGTCCCGAGGTAGAATATTCTGGGTATGTTCAAGGAACAGAAGGAGGCCAGCAAGGCCATACTGGAGTCAGCAAGGCAGAGAGATAGGAGGTAAGATCAGAGGAGGATCCAGACCCAGTTCACTCTAGCCTTTCTGGGCCTAGCACGGTTAGGACTTTGGATTGATTTTGAGTGTGATGGAGTCTTTGGAGAGTTTTGGACAAGGGAGTGGTATGATCTGGTTTAAGTTTTTAGAGATTCATCCTGGTTCGTGTGTGGATAAAAGATTGTAGGTGGGTAGAGCAGATTCAGTGGCATCAGGTAGGAACCTAGGGAAGAGGTCACAGCTTGGGCCACAGCAGCTAGCTGTGAAGATGGTAAAAAGTGGTTGGATCTGGGTGTGTTTTGAAGGTAGAACTGCCAATGCTTTTTGATGAATTGGATAATCTTTAAAGGAGGCGAGCAGTGAAGAATCATTTCCAGCTTTTTGCCTGAGTATCACATTGGAGGTGGTGACATTTACTGAAATTAGAATGCCTGGTATGAGGTGGGGCGTGGCAGGGCAAGTACCGGGAGGAGTGGGGCATCAAGAGTTCTCTTTCTGACAGGTTGCAATGGTGATGCCTGTTAGACCTGCAGACGGGAGGGTTGGATCAGCAAACAGACTCATCAGAAAGGAGTCCAGGCTAGAGATACGGATTTGGGAGCCATCGACGTCCTAATGATCTTTACAAGTATGAGACTTAATGAGATTAATGGGAAATAAATAGGAATAATCCTATTTGGTTTGTTACTTACTATCTGTAGGTCACAGTGCTTTGTACTTGGAATGCAGCAGCAGGCAAGCAGACTTGGTCATTATTCGAAGTGGCTTGCTCTGAGCCCTGCATGCCATCAGGAATGGTCTTGACGTTTGTTATTATTAAACTTATTAAGTGTTTGAGTAGAAGCAAGCCTAGAGATGATCAAATGCAAACTCTAGAAGCTCTCTCCAATTTACAGCCGAGGAAATTGGGGCCTGGAGAGTTTTAGCGATTTGTTAAAATCTATTGCTTAGAAGTCACTTACACTTTAAAGTTTTAAATAATGCATGTGTCCAGTCCAAACTGTTCGTATTCTTTATTTGTATTTGTATTTTTTCTTATATTCTGAAAATGAAAATTAAAGTTAAGGGGAGAGAAAAAAGAGGGATTCAATTGAACAATAAATAATTATTGAATGCCTACTATTCCAGAAACTGGGTATAAAGACAATTAAAAAGCAACCTAAGCCCACGGGAGGGAGGGGATATTTGTAAATCATGTTTCTGAAAAGGGACTTGTATCTAGAATATATAAAAACTCTTACAACTCAGTAATGAAAATGACTGATAACCCAAACAAAAAATTGGCAAAGGATCTAAGTAGACACTTCTCCAAAGAAAATACACAAGTGGTTGATAAGAACATGACAAGATGTTTAAATCATTAACCATCAGAGAATCGCAAATCAAAACCACGATGAGATACCACTTCACCTCCTCTAAGGCTGAGTGTAATAAAAATAACAGACAGTTGCAAATGTTGACAAGGTTGTGGAGAAATTGAAACCCTCATACGTTGTTGGTGGGATTGTAAAATAGTACAGCAACTTGGGAAAACAGTTTGGCAGTTTCCCAGAATGTTAAACAAAGTTACCACATCACCTAGCAATTGCACTCCCAAGAGTATACCCAAAAGAAATTAAAACAAATATCCACACAAAAACTTGTATACAAATACAAATGATTATTTCTGATAGCCAACAAATGGAAACAACCCAAATTTCCATTAACTGATAAATAGGTAAACAAAACGTGATATAGCCATACAATAGATGGTCTCCATATATACAGTGCAATATTCAGGAGAATTGCTTGGGAAGCGGGTTTAAGGTGAGACTGGAGAACCAAGGACAGAATCCTGTGAAGCACCGATATTGAAAAGACAAGTTGCCAAGGAGAGGTCTGTGAAGAAAACAGATGGTCAGGAATAGAACACTGAGAGAGAGTTGACATTATGAAAACCAAGGGAAGACTTCCAAGAAGGAACTGCTTGACAGAGGCCAATGATGTAGTGGGTTGTCTGTGAAACCAAGACACAGCCATCAAACGCACCATGGCTGCCATCTGGGCTGAACACACTAGCTGTAAAGACATTTTCAGAAATAGGAATGTGGAATGTGCATATAAGATGATATTATAGATTTCTCATTAGTTTTATTAGGTACATGATACTGTGAGTGTGTAGGAAGCTTTTTTTTAAATAAATGCATGCTGAATTATTTCAGGGTGAAATGTTAGAATATCTGTAATTTATGAAATTTAGCAAAAAATGGAAGAAAAAATTATGGCAAAATATTAACAATGGTTAAATCTAAGTAAAGAGTGGATGTATTTATTATACTCTACTTCTCTCTACTTTTTTGTTCATTCAAAAACTTTAATAATCAATCAAACAAAACCTGAAAAGAGGCTGCTGGATTAGGCAGTTAGGAAAAACCTGGTGGCCTCTGAGAATGCGGCTGTGGTTGAGAGGTAGGTATAACACCCAGGTTGAGCCGGGCTCAGTGGCTCAGCCTGTAATCCCACGCCTTGGGAGGCTGAGGTGAGTGGATTGCCTGAGCCCACGGGTTCGAGACCCGCCTGGGCAACTTGGTGAGACCTCATCTCTACAATAAATCAAAAAAATTAGCCGGGCATGGTAGCGCACGCCTGTAGTTCCAGCTACTTGGAGGCTGAGGCGGAAGGATCGCCGGAGCCCA